>OZ025251.1:27923560-28047076 GCA_964019135.1 Arenicola marina | reverse complement strand
CACCGTTAGATCAAGGGCACAGGTTACCTTCAGTATATGAATGGGTGGTAGGCTTAGGCCCTAAGTGTGCGACGAGAGTAACCCATGCGGTCCAGGGCGATGGCGGGGGTGATGGCGGGGGCGGAGGCGGGGGCGGAAGCGGGGGCGGTAGCGGGGGCGGGGGCGGGGGCGGCAGCGGGGGCGGGGGCGTAATGACGAGCAATTGTTGGGGAGGAGAAAGAAGGAGGGAGGGGATGGGGCAGATTAGTGAAACGCCATTCTTTATATCGCCATATGGCGGGTGGGGAGAGGGGGGGGGGAGGAGGGGGGGGGGGTCGGTGTCTGCCGCGGCATCCAAAACCTCCTTGCTCATGGAACCACACGGCGTCCAAAACTTTCTGGTTCCTGAAGCGAATATTCACCAAGGCAAAGGAGGTCGGACGCTGCAGTGAATCCGGACTAGAATAGGTGTAATTAAGCCCCATATATGTACCACAATTTATTCCCTTCTTACTTGATTCTAAATTGTGCCTATTTTCTGATATTCTCGTATTGTTCCATTAGACACGGTATATCCAGTGGTGCAGAGATTCCCTGCCAAGCTCCCAGCATGCCCACGCCGTCCCAATTTGCAAGCTGCCGCCCTTGCTTCTATTACTGTAGTTTCTCCAAGTGTGATAGATAGATAATATTATTCTGGTTCCGGCGTCCGCCTTTTCATAGGATTGCTGACGCCGGTGTGCCGCATTTTCCAGGTGATTGGATCCGTTCCCCAGGACATCACCCTCACGGGATCTCGTTCCCAAGAACGTCACTCTCACGGGATCTCGTTCACAAGGACGTCACTCTCACTGGATCTCGTTCCCAAGGACATCACTCTCACGTGATCTCGTTCCCAAGGACATCACTCTCACGGGATCTCGTTCCCAAAGACGTCACTCGCACGAGATCTCGTTTCCAAGGACGTCACTCTCACTGGATCCCGTTCCCAATGATCTCTCGCTCTAACTGGATCTCGTTCCCAATGATCTCTTGCTCTCATTGGATCTCGTTCCCAATGATCTATCGCTCTAATTGGATCTCGTTCCCAAGGATCTCTCGCTCTCATTGGATCTCGATCCCAAGGATCTCTTGCTCTCATTGGATCTCGTTCCCAAGGATCTCTTGCTCTCACGGGATCCCGTTTTCAAGGATCTCTTGCTCTCACGGGATCCCGTTTTCAAGGATCTCTCGATCACTCTCATTGGATCTCGTTCATAAGGATCTCTTGCTCTCATTGGACCCTTTACCGTAACTTCTCATTTTCACACTTTTTGCGTCTTATATAATGACCCTACCTATACCACCGTGTTTGTACACGTCAGAACTTTGATGCAAAGGGTAGAGACCCACAATTTAGTCTCGCCGGAGCATGGCGAGAATACCGCCCATCCAAAATGTATCGAACCGGGGTCGAGAATACGGCAAAGAACCTAGTCGAAACCGACCAGGATGAAAAAAGCTATGGCATAGCAAGGGGCCATGTGTATACCACCATACATCCCTCGTATCAGGATCGCTAACTCAGCTCCTCCCTCTGCTATCCCCGCTATCCCCGAGTTCTCTCGACATAGCTATCGGGATCCTTCTGGATCTACGGAGGTACGCTGTGCGGGATCCGTGAACTATTCCTGGCTTGTGGACATATGGGGGGGGGATATGGAGGCGGGGTGAAAGGCACGCCTAGCCAACGTGCCCTCCTGAAACAGGGGGAAGGGCAAGAAAGAAACGGTGGAGTGGGGGGGGGGTGATCGAAGGAGGGAGCGGAGTGGCAGTCAAGAAGTGGCAGGGAGGTGTGTGGGCGGCTGGTGGGTGGGGGTGGTGGTGAGGGTTCCTCCTATAGCTAAACCAGTGCGGGAACCGACCGTATGAACCATGCATATCTCTGCGGTATCTCCATAGAAAGAGCTCTCTGTCCGGGGCCAGTCGTAAACATGTAAATACTTTTTGCCCATGAAGTAAAACAGGACGTGTCACTCGTTCGTCATCCTAATTTATATTAAGGTGGCAAGTGATTGATCATTCTCAAGGATTCGCTATAATATATTAATATACCTAGTTATGTTTTGACCACAAAACCTTTACCCATATAATCTGCAGGCCACAAAAAGCCAGCCAACATATATAGACTCAGTCCCATTCAACACGAGAACCATTATAGGGCAATGGATGATTTGTTTCGCTGTTCCCATATTATGTGATCACGCTGCAGTAAAGAACAGCATACATACAATAGCGGTTCTGATGCCCATGGATTTTCCTTTCCTTTCATTTTTAACGATAAATGGTTGCTTGTGAAGGTGTCAAATGCCGCCCTCTGAGTTCGATATTCACTAATAACTGAAAGCAGAACATCAGGTAATTCCCACCATGGTATGTCACTCTGATAGAAGATATCGGTTCCAGTAGTTAGAATTAATTATATTGAGGATCCTTTAACGTTATTAAATAAATGATCAGTAAAAGCAAAATGTGAAGGATTTAGGCACGCAGCCTCCCTACTCTTTTCGAAAAGGACATCTTTATTCTGCAATAGCATAGGCATTTGCACAGCTGTGGGTCTGAACCTGGCACCGGCCGCTGGGATGAATCGCCGACGCCCAGTTTGCTCCCAATGAGTGTGCAGACCATACCAGTGTGCTCATAGCGTGCTCTTCGAATGAGCGACGAAATCATAACGTAGACGTGTCATGGGGCTTGCACAGGAGAGCGGAAAGTTGATTTTTTTACAGTAAGCAACACTGCAACAAGTCTTGTTACATACTTAAGTTTGTAACAAGTTTAAGTTTAAGCAAAAGATTGCGTAGTCAAGCCATGATAATTAGGAATATAAGGTAAATTGGAAGACATATATAAGAGTTTAAATTCAATCAAGTAAACAAACGCCTCATTTATGAAACAGAGCGAACAATCTAAGCTCGTTATTAACGCTGCCTGACATGGGCGGCGATGTTTACTAACCGCGAAGAGCAGATTCATTCACCTGAACGCCTTGCAGGGCACGTACGTCCTCTTAAAACCTTCTAGATGTCGTAGACCGATATTTGTCGCCGAATCTTTTGTTACTTGCGACAAATCTCGTCCAACTGACTAATTGCTCGTATATTACCTAGACCTACTCTGATGGTTATAATTCTGATATGCGCATTAAAGTCAGTGGTTAAGAACCGGAAGGTAGGCAGCACGTACTGGCCGTTAATACTACAGTATTGACGTACAGCTTAAGTATCCCGGTCTCGCAGGGTCTCGATCAGATCCCGTACTGACTGTACAGTCATATAGACCGCTTCATGAGAATTTTTGACAGGCGCGTGTTTCGGGTAGCTCTAGCTCGCTCTGCGCTGCATAGCAAGCAAAAGGCCAGAACGGACTTACAGCGGCACAACTTTCAGCAGTTTATCATAGGTTGCTCGAAAATACGTACGGGCCCTGGGCGGCAGCTAACTAACGAGAACCGCCAACAGTACTTTAAACACTTTCCACTCAATGCCACATATCAAATCTTGTTCGCTGCGCGTAATTCATCAAAACGTTCCACTTCCTTCACGAAGGGGATGAGATATTCCTCGACGTACGCGTAAACCTCTTCATCCGCTGGACCTGGGTCATCTCTCGGAGGTTCAAGGTCATTCAGAATCAACTGCAGGATGTCCCCCCGTTTCACGGCCGACAGGGCTTCTTTCAAGTCCTCCAGTTTGGCGCGAGTGTGGTGTCTCCGCCAACGCGACAGCGCCCGCAGCGCCGTCTGGCGAATGCCAGTCCGTGAAGCCAATTGACTGAGTTCTCGTATGTCCCGATCGACAGTGGTGACGCCTCGCGACGGGTGGAAGGGTAATGCGCGATAAAGTCTGGGCCAATCCGCTTCGATGTGGGTCGACGTTATATCGCAGGCTCTCTCAAGAGGATCTGGAAATAGGAAGCGAAATTATAACAAATTGTATTTTTGCGGATTCTACTAGTAGCGCACCATACTCCATGATACTGAACAGACTCAATCGTTAACCATATATGCATATTATATGATTTGTATTTATCTTGTACTGCAAGGCACACAGCTCTGGTACAATAAATATTAAAGCAGAACACGAATCAGACAAGTTAGCGCTAATATTCAAATAAAAGATTAACGCGATTAAAGTCAATGTAAAAACCATACATATTGTTGTAAGCAAGACAAAATTCTGACAAAATGTTCAGGCGCCACCACAGTGATTTAGATACAGTCCCCGATACGTAAACAATCACAGCGGCCTGAATCTACATGCATACATTTTACTTAGGGCTACGCACACTGGAATATTTGGAAACTGCTTCCCTATCGTAGAAGAAAGGACACTTACCTAATTTGCAGAATTAGGAATGTGCCCAAATTTTTACCTCCCCGAGCTTCACGGACCATGTAGGGATGACAATTTTCGTGTGTAATTTACATCATTATAATCATGACTACCGGCCTGGGGAAGCCTTGTTTACCTTACTTACCTTCCGACCCACTATTTCCTGGTAGTCGCGCTCGGTTCACCGCCACCGGCCTTTCGTTGAAGATCTTCTCCATGGCGTCAGTGCTGTCCTTATACAACAAGATCCTACGGGCCTGCTGCAGGGATCTCGCGAGAGTCTCGTATTCGATATCAAATTCCTGCCGCGTTTGATCAATGGCTTCCATTTCTTTACGAACATCGCGCACTTTGCGCTGCAATGATTTCCTTTCGGCTTTCTTCCCTTCGATCCAGCTGAGCTTATGAGCGGCGCTCGCTTGTTCTCGTTTGGCGTACGGCAATCTCGCCTTCAACTCTCGCAGATTCTCGGACAATTCGCTGTACTTTTCGTACAGAACTTGCGGGTGCATATGGGCAGCGTTTCTGACCAATTCGTCCCGCCGGTACGCGGACATTTCAATCTCTAACTGAATGTCGTTCGTCTCTATCAACAAGGCTTCGTGTTCGACTATAAGATCCGCCTCCCGCGAACTCAGCTTGTCTATATCCTCCTCCATCTTGTCGCAGTCGGATTCAAGTTGCTTCAGGCGAAATCCCAGCTGGTGATACTTTTGCTGAGCCTCTCTGGCTAACTTCAGCTTCTCCGCCTTCAAGGATTCCAAGTCAGTGACGTCATTGCGAATAAAGTTGACGTAATTGGCGTCCGCGTCGATCCATGACGTCATCGCGCTGCAGGCCAGTCGGATATTCTCGCAGGCCTCGGGAAAAATGAGGAGGAACGCCAAGTTGGTGCATTCCCCCCGCCGAGCCAGGTCAATTCCATACGAGCTCAGATCTGACGTATTCAACCCAGTCGTCCGAAATTTCTCACACATCACATTGATATTTCTGGTATTTTCATTGATTATTTCGCTATATTCTTGTCTGCTTTTCTCATAATGCGACGCCGTCTCTAAGCATTCGTCATTTGATTCTACCACAAAACTCAAGCAATACTTCTTTAAATATTTCAATATAGTCTTCAAATCCGTTAAAATCTCACCGAATTTCTCCGGTACTGTGGTTTGTATCTTACGGTAACATTCCTTGAGCTTATTGACGTCATACATCTCAACGGAAAAAGTTCTCTTCGGATCGGCGAATACCTGTATGACGTCACTAATTTGATCCGTCGAGGCTATCCCGGGGCGATGCACACATGCCAGGACAGATTTGATGGATTTTACCCATTTACGGAGCTCATGCAAAGGCGTCTTTGCTGATCCATAAAAGTTCTTTTCTAACCTGCGTAGTTTATCCAAAACGTCCTTGACCGATGACGTCAGAATGGCGCGAACCACGTCCAGCGACTCTTGCGGCTTCCGGTCCAAACGTTGAATGTCAAGGCGTCTCGTCCTTATGAAATACGCCATCTTGAATTATACTTGTTTCCAATTGTTTCTTGCTTGATCAACTATTTACTTTATACGCACCATGACATCGCGTAATCTGAAGAACAACAAGGTAATGAAAATTAAGTTCATTATATGATCCATTCCACAGACTGCCTCTTATATGTTCTGACACGATGGTCATAGTGAGGCTAAACGTGCCGTTATACACACTGAAAACTCACTAAATAGCATCGCATTTAATATGACTTGTGAAAAAATATACGTATGATCAAAAACGGATAACTTTTTCAAACTTTGACCAAATAGGTTTTAATTGAACCTATTTATATCCCTAGAGACATCCGAGAAATATAAAACGGCAAAACAGATTGTTCAGGTCTTTCATAAACCCTTATAGTAATACATAATTCCCTTACTCATGGTTATATATTAGTCCTTTAATCATATATACGCACATTCATTTCTAAGCCTTAGCTACCCATATATACCGGTAGCTATGTCCGCGTCCTGTTTTCATGCATTTTTCTTTCAGTTCCTACCCGCGGACATCACATGTCAGTGTTATTTACCTGCATGTTGTTGGCGCCCATACTCTGTATACGGTGGGTAGCCACAAGCTACCCCCTGGTTGTGGTGTGGACATACCGGCCAACATGTTATCCGTGGTATCCCGACGTCAACCTGTCTGTCGGTCGCCGCTTAACTCCCTCGATTTGTTGACAGAAATACGGCTTGCCCAACCAGACTTGCTTCCAGCTAAACACCGAACAGATCGAAGTCGTTTAGCCAAGACGATACGGTTCACTTCACACCTCTATGCTGCGGAGAGGGAGGCTAGGGTGGGGAAAGTTGATTGGTCAGGCGAGGGGTGTGTGGGGACGGGGGGGGGTGAACCCTGAGGGGTGAATGTGGCGCGAGGATTAAGGCGAGGGAGGGGACGGGGAGGCTTTGTGTGTGGTTTGTCGGGCCCGTTGTGGCTGTCGGTAGAGAGCAATAGTCAATGATATGGAATCGGGTGGGCATTAGGGTGTGGGGCGGTCAGATATCGGTGTCATAACGCGGGGTGGGATTAAATGCTATCGTCAAATTGGTTTGTACCTGACACATGGTTAGCTATTCAAATAACGTCGCCCTGGAGACATGACATGAGATAGCGAGGGGGAGAGGTGGAGAGAGAGACAGAGCGAAGAATGAGGGAGAATACAAGACACAGAAAAAAAGAGAAAGACGAAGACGAGGCAGAGGCAGGAAGAGGAAGATGTGACATAAAAATATAGATATATAGGTTGATAGACAGTGAGAAAGGGCGACCGAGAAGCATATGCAGACAGTGAGGCAGATCAAGAGGGTGAGTTGGGAGTCGTCACCGGCAGGCACAGGACACAAGTGATATAATGAGGCTTCAAAGTCTTGGTTAAGGATGCCTGAAGCCCGGTTAACGTAGTTTATGTGCAATCACGAAGGACGCAATAAACGAAATCTCAATATATTCTTTCAACGAAATTTGATTAATGATCTAATATGAGCCAATCCTACCCCAACATTGCATCTTGCATCATAATGAAAAGTCATCAACTAGACTTTTAGCTTTCCAATAATGTCGCCAAATGGGTCTTAAACAGGTAATGATTAAATTAATGTATGGTTCTATACCCCCCCCCCCCCCACCCTCCCTTTACTGGTCCTCTTACCTGGCGACGATCAGGCACTCATACCTCTAAGGCTCTCCAGGGTCCCCTCCAATCAATCAAATGGCTTATTGATCGTCTGTATTCATCTCCTGTCCGCCCTAGGCTTGTAGATATTGAATAGCTTCTTGACAACTTGTGGCGTGATGTTGGCCTCTGGTCGCGTCATGAATGGGTGTGTGAGTCAGGGAGGTCGACGACCCTATGGTGTCTGCACTAGAGGGGTCGTGTGGGGACAGGGCTGGCTACTGCTTGGGGATAGACCAAAACAGAGAGAACGAGAGCGGCAGGTGGAGAGAAAGAGGAGAGGAACAGATAGGAGAGAGAGAGAGGAGGAACAGATAGGAGAGAGAGAGGGGAGGAACAGATAAGAGAGAGAGAGGGAGGAACAGATAGGAGAGAGAGAGGGAGGAACAGATAGGAGAGAGGGAGAGGAGGAACAGATAGGAGAGAGAGAGAGGAGGAACAGATAGGAGAGAAAGAGGAGAGGAACAGATAGGAGAGAGAGAGAGGAGGAACAGATAGGAGAGAGAGAGAGGAGGAACAGATAGGAGAGAGAGAGGGGAGGAACAGATAGGAGAGAGAGAGAGGAGGAACAGATAGGAGAGAGAGAGGGGAGGAACAGATAGGAGAGAGGGAGAGGAGGAACATATAGGAGAGAGAGAGGGGAGGAACAGATAGGAGAGAGGGAGGGAGGAACAGATAGGAGAGAGAGAGGGGAGGAACAGATAGGAGAGAGGGAGGGGAGGAACAGATAGGAGAGAGAGAGGGAGGAACAGATAGGAGAGAGAGAGAGGAGGAACAGATAGGAGAGAGAGAGGGGGGGAACAGATAGGAGAGAGAGAGGGGAGGAACAGATAGGAGAGAGGGAGAGGAGGAACAGATAGGAGAGAGAGAGGGGAGGAACAGATAGGAGAGAGAGAGAGGAGGAACAGATGAGAGAGAGAGGGAGGAGGAACAGATAGGAGAGAGAGAGGGAGGAACAGATAGGAGAGAGAGAGGGGAGGAACAGATAGGAGAGAGGGAGAGGAGGAACAGATAGGAGAGAGAGAGGGGAGGAACAGGTAGGAGAGAGAGAGGGGAGGAACAGATAGGAGAGAGAGAGGGGAGGAACAGATAGGAGAGAGAGAGGGGAGGAACAGATAGGAGAGAGAGAGGGGAGGAACAGATAGGAGAGAGAGAGGGGAGGAACAGATAGGAGAGAGGGAGAGGAGGAACAGATAGGAGAGAGAGAGGGGAGGAACAGATAGGAGAGAGGGAGGGAGGAACAGATAGGAGAGAGAGAGGGGAGGAACAGATAGGAGAGAGGGAGGGGAGGAACAGATAGGAGAGAGAGAGGGAGGAACAGATAGGAGAGAGAGAGAGGAGGAACAGATAGGAGAGAGAGAGGGGGGGAACAGATAGGAGAGAGAGAGGGGAGGAACAGATAGGAGAGAGGGAGAGGAGGAACAGATAGGAGAGAGAGAGGGGAGGAACAGATAGGAGAGAGAGAGAGGAGGAACAGATAGGAGAGAGAGAGGGGAGGAACAGATAGGAGAGAGAGAGGGGAGGAACAGATAGGAGAGAGAGAGAGGAGGAACAGATAGGAGAGAGAGAGGGGAGGAACAGATAGGAGAGAGGGAGAGGAGGAACATATAGGAGAGAGAGAGGGGAGGAACAGATAGGAGAGAGGGAGGGAGGAACAGATAGGAGAGAGAGAGGGGAGGAACAGATAGGAGAGAGGGAGGGGAGGAACAGATAGGAGAGAGAGAGGGAGGAACAGATAGGAGAGAGAGAGAGGAGGAACAGATAGGAGAGAGAGAGGGGGGGAACAGATAGGAGAGAGAGAGGGGAGGAACAGATAGGAGAGAGGGAGAGGAGGAACAGATAGGAGAGAGAGAGGGGAGGAACAGATAGGAGAGAGAGAGAGGAGGAACAGATGAGAGAGAGAGGGAGGAGGAACAGATAGGAGAGAGAGAGGGAGGAACAGATAGGAGAGAGAGAGGGGAGGAACAGATAGGAGAGAGGGAGAGGAGGAACAGATAGGAGAGAGAGAGGGGAGGAACAGGTAGGAGAGAGAGAGGGGAGGAACAGATAGGAGAGAGAGAGGGGAGGAACAGATAGGAGAGAGAGAGGGGAGGAACAGATAGGAGAGAGAGAGGGGAGGAACAGATAGGAGAGAGAGAGGGGAGGAACAGATAGGAGAGAGGGAGAGGAGGAACAGATAGGAGAGAGAGAGGGGAGGAACAGATAGGAGAGAGGGAGGGAAGAACAGATAGGAGAGAGAGAGGGGAGGAACAGATAGGAGAGAGGGAGGGGAGGAACAGATAGGAGAGAGAGAGGGAGGAACAGATAGGAGAGAGAGAGAGGAGGAACAGATAGGAGAGAGAGAGGGGGGGAACAGATTAGGAGAGAGGGAGGGAGGAACAGATAGGAGAGAGAGAGGGGGAACAGATAGGAGAGAGAGAGAGAGGAGGAACAGATAGGAGAGAGAGAGAGGAGGAACAGATAGGAGAGAGGGAGGGGAGGAACAGATAGGAGAGAGAGAGGGGAGGAACAGATAGGAGAGAGAGAGAGGAGGAACAGATAGGAGAGAGGGAGGGAGGAACAGATAGGAGAGAGAGAGGGGGAACAGATAGGAGAGAGGGAGGGAGGAACAGATAGGAGAGAGAGAAGGGAGGAACAGATAGGAGAGAGAGAGAGGAGGAACAGATAGGAGAGAGGGGGGGATGAACAGATAGGAGAGAGAGAAGGGAGGAACAGATAGGAGAGAGAGAGAGAGGAGGAACAGATAGGAGAGAGGGAGGGAGGAACAGATAGGAGAGAGAGAGGGGGAACAGATAGGAGAGAGGGGGGGATGAACAGATAGGAGAGAGAGAGGGGGAACAGATAGGAGAGAGGGGGGGATGAACAGATAGGAGAGAGAGAGGGAGGAACAGATAGGAGAGAGAGAGGGAGGAACAGATAGGAGAGAGAGAGAGGAGGAACAGATAGGAGAGAGAGAGGGGGAACAGATAGGAGAGAGAGAGGGGAGGAACAGATAGGAGAGAGAGAGAGAGGAGGAACAGATAGGAGAGAGAGAGGGGAGGAACAGATAGGAGAGAGAGAGAGGAGGAACAGATAGGAGAGAGAGAGGGGGAACAGATAGGAGAGAGGGGGGGATGAACAGATAGGAGAGAGAGAGGGAGGAACAGATAGGAGAGAGAGAGGGAGGAACAGATAGGAGAGAGAGAGAGGAGGAACAGATAGGAGAGAGAGAGGGGGAACAGATAGGAGAGAGAGAGGGGAGGAACAGATAGGAGAGAGAGAGAGAGGAGGAACAGATAGGAGAGAGAGAGGGGAGGAACAGATAGGAGAGAGAGAGAGGAGGAACAGATAGGAGAGAGAGAGGGGAGGAACAGATAGGAGAGAGAGAGGGGAGGAACAGATAGGAGAGAGGGAGGGAGGAACAGATAGGAGAGAGAGAGGGGGAACAGATAGGAGAGAGAGAGGGGAGGAACAGATAGGAGAGAGAGAGAGAGGAGGAACAGATAGGAGAGAGAGAGGGGAGGAACAGATAGGAGAGAGAGAGAGGAGGAACAGATAGGAGAGAGGGAGGGAGGAACAGATAGGAGAGAGAGAGGGGGAACAGATAGGAGAGAGAGAGGGGAGGAACAGATAGGAGAGAGAGAGAGAGAGGAGGAACAGATAGGAGAGAGAGAGAGGGAGGAACAGATAAGAGAGAGAGAGAGGAGGAACAGATAGGAGAGAGAGAGAGAGAGGAGGAACAGATAGGAGAGAGAGAGAGGGAGGAACAGATAGGAGAGAGAGAGAGGAGGAACAGATAGGAGAGAGAGAGGGGAGGAACAGATAGGAGAGAGAGAGAGGAGGAACAGATAGGAGAGAGAGAGGGGAGGAACAGATAGGAGAGAGGGAGGGAGGAACAGATAGGAGAGAGAGAGGGGGAACAGATAGGAGAGAGAGAGGGGAGGAACAGATAGGAGAGAGAGAGAGAGGAGGAACAGATAGGAGAGAGAGAGGGGAGGAACAGATAGGAGAGAGAGAGAGGAGGAACAGATAGGAGAGAGAGAGGGGAGGAACAGATAGGAGAGAGAGAGGGGAGGAACAGATAGGAGAGAGAGAGAGAGGAGGAACAGATAGGAGAGAGAGAGAGGAGGAACAGATAAGAGAGAGAGAGGGGAGGAACAGATAGGAGAGAGAGAGAGGAGGAACAGATAGGAGAGAGAGGGGAGGAACAGATAGGAGAGAGGGAGGGAGGAACAGATAGGAGAGAGAGAGGGGGAACAGATAGGAGAGAGAGAGGGGAGGAACAGATAGGAGAGAGAGAGAGAGGAGGAACAGATAGGAGAGAGAGAGGGGAGGAACAGATAGGAGAGAGAGAGAGGAGGAACAGATAGGAGAGAGAGAGGGGAGGAACAGATAGGAGAGAGAGAGGGGAGGAACAGATAGGAGAGAGGGAGGGAGGAACAGATAGGAGAGAGAGAGGGGGAACAGATAGGAGAGAGGGATGGAGGAACAGATAGGAGAGAGAGAAGGGAGGAACAGATAGGAGAGAGAGAGGGGAGGAACAGATAGGAGAGAGAGAGGGGAGGAACAGATAGGAGAGAGGGAGGGAGGAACAGATAGGAGAGAGAGAGGGGGAACAGATAGGAGAGAGGGAGGGAGGAACAGATAGGAGAGAGAGAAGGGAGGAACAGATAGGAGAGAGAGAGAGGAGGAACAGATAGGAGAGAGAGGGGGGATGAACAGATAGGAGAGAGAGAGGGAGGAACAGATAGGAGAGAGAGAGGGAGGAACAGATAGGAGAGAGAGAGAGGAGGAACAGATAGGAGAGAGAGAGGGGGAACAGATAGGAGAGAGAGAGGGGAGGAACAGATGAGAGAGAGAGGTAGGAGGAACAGATAGGAGAGAGAGAGGGGGGAACAGATAGGAGAGAGAGAGGAGGAACAGATAGGAGAGAGAGAGGGGAGGAACAAATAGGAGAGAGAGAGGGAGGAACAGATAGGAGAGAGAGAGGGGATGAACAGATAGGAGAGAGAGAGGGGGAACAGATAGGAGAGAGAGAGGGGAGGAACAGATGAGAGAGAGAGGGAGAACAGATAGGAGAGAGAGAGGGGAGGAACAGATAGGAGAGAGAGAGAGGGAGGAACAGATAGGAGAGAGAGAGGGGAGGAACAGATGGGAGAGAGAGAGGGGAGGAACAGATAGGAGAGAGAGAGGGGGAACAGATAGGAGAGAGAGAGGGAAGGAACAGATGAGAGAGAGAGGGGAGGAACAGAGGAGAGAGAGAGGGGGAACAGATAGGAGAGAGAGAGGGGAGGAACAGATGAGAGAGAGAGGGGGAACAGATAGGAGAGAGAGGGACAGAGAAATGTATGGAGACATAGATATAGAGACATATTGAGAGAAAAAGAGCAGAAACATGTTGGGGAGAGAGGGAGACAAAGAGAGCGATTTAGAAAATGGCTGCGAGAGAGGGCAATATTTGGGAGAGAGGGTCAGATAGGAGAGAGAGAGGGGAGGAACAGATGAGAGAGAGAGGGAGAACAGATAGGAGAGAGAGAGAGAGGAGGAACAGATAGGAGAGAGAGAGGGGAGGAACAGATAGGAGAGAGAGAGGGGAGGAACAGATAGGAGAGAGGGAGGGAGGAACCGATAGGAGAGAGAGAGGGGGAACAGATAGGAGAGAGGGAGGGAGGAACAGATAGGAGAGAGAGAAGGGAGGAACAGATAGGAGAGAGAGAGAGGAGGAACAGATAGGAGAGAGAGGGGGGATGAACAGATAGGAGAGAGAGAGGGAGGAACAGATAGGAGAGAGAGAGGGAGGAACAGATAGGAGAGAGAGAGAGGAGGAACAGATAGGAGAGAGAGAGGGGGAACAGATAGGAGAGAGAGAGGGGAGGAACAGATGAGAGAGAGAGGTAGGAGGAACAGATAGGAGAGAGAGAGGGGGGAACAGATAGGAGAGAGAGAGGAGGAACAGATAGGAGAGAGAGAGGGGAGGAACAAATAGGAGAGAGAGAGGGGAGGAACAGATAGGAGAGAGAGAGGGGAGGAACAGATAGGAGAGAGAGAGGGGAGGAACAGATAGGAGAGAGAGAGAGGAGGAACAGATAGGAGAGAGAGAGGGAGGAACAGATAGGAGAGAGAGAGGGAGGAACAGATAGGAGAGAGAGAGGGAGGAACAGATAGGAGAGAGAGAGGGAGGAACAGATAGGAGAGAGAGAGGGAGGAACAGATAGGAGAGAGAGAGGGAGGAACAGATAGGAGAGAGAGAGGGGATGAACAGATAGGAGAGAGAGAGGGGGAACAGATAGGAGAGAGAGAGGGGAGGAACAGATGAGAGAGAGAGGGAGAACAGATAGGAGAGAGAGAGGGGAGGAACAGATAGGAGAGAGAGAGAGGGAGGAACAGATAGGAGAGAGAGAGGGGAGGAACAGATGGGAGAGAGAGAGGGGAGGAACAGATAGGAGAGAGAGAGGGGGAACAGATAGGAGAGAGAGAGGGAAGGAACAGATGAGAGAGAGAGGGGAGGAACAGATGAGAGAGAGAGGGGGAACAGATAGGAGAGAGAGAGGGGAGGAACAGATGAGAGAGAGAGGGGGAACAGATAGGAGAGAGAGGGACAGAGAAATGTATGGAGACATAGATATAAAGACATATTGAGAGAAAAAGAGCAGAAACATGTTGGGGAGAGAGGGAGACAAAGAGAGCGATTTAGAAAATGGCTGCGAGAGAGGGCAATATTTGGGAGAGAGGGTCAGAGAGAAAGAAGAAGAAATGGGAGAAATACATGAACAGAGGTCAAATATGTGGGTGAGAGAGAAGGACGGGGGAGACAGAGTGAGAAGGAGGGAAAGAGCTATTGATATTGAAATTAAAAAATATTGAGAAAAAGGCTGAGAAAGAGGATAGAGCAAAAACAGATGTGAGAGAAGGGGCGAGAATGATTGAGAGAAAGGCTGAGAGGAGGCAAATGGAGAGAGAGGGACAGAGAGAGAAGAGAAACAGATGAGAAAGAGAGAGCGAGAGAGACAAAGGGAGAGAAGAACCAGACAAAAGAAATATGAGAATAGGCGGGAAGGACAATGCGAGTGGAGAAACATGTAGCATAGGGAGAAAGCTGAAAGAGACAAACAAGCAAAATGCGTATAGAATGCTGCGTTGAGAGAAAGAAAAACATAAGAGTGCGATCAGAGTCGAACAACATTCCAGCAAAAATCAAACCTGATCGAAGTGACTTGCTAACGGTTCGCCCGTACGATACAGTTCTCACTATTGGTCGGATGTTTGGATCCACAATGCTTTATCAGCATATGAATGATTCCTTTAAGAACGAAGCTACACCCTGCTAGTCAAACCATGAACTGTAGGCAAGTACATATTTTGATATCGAATTTCAACGTGGGTCTCTACTTACCGACACGGAAGTTGTTTCGCGTCAGTAGTCCTGTCTATATCCTAATTAAATATCTCCAATGTCTGAATGCCATGTCATGTTTGTATCAAAAATCCAGTGACGTTAAATCTCAGAACTCGAATTGCATAGTTGCTGTACTGCATCGCTTGGAAACGCGTTGAATAGCCTGGAATTACAGATAAAGTTAACAAAATAATAAAATAAAAAATATAAACCCCTTTTTCATTCTAACTTTTAGCGGGCAATCAGTCTAGATGTAGAGCATGGAAGAAGCACGTGACACTGAGACAGGGAACGCAACAAGAACGTGTTGCTAGCCTCCCGTGCAAAACGTTCTATCCTTTGTCCTAAATAAGTCATAAAGCCGCTGGTACGAACAGACACCAAGACACAGGACGGCGTAATAAGGATCATGCTAATCTTACCTTGGAGACATGTCTCACCGCTGCTAGGCAGGACGCTCCTGTGTGTCACCTGGCTGCCTCTTCATAAGCCGACACGTCACAATGCATAATGTACGTGTGTGTGCGTCGCATATGTCCCCGAGTCTTAACTGTCCGTCCTCGTCGTTTTTATCCCCTGCCTATCGCGAAACTGGGAAGCTCACCCCGAACCACCAGCCTTTATCTAATCCAAATTATAAAACTAACCCTTAATCCTTAACCATAATCGCACCCCATAAAACTAACCCGTAATCCCTAGCCCTGCCTAACCCCGGCCTTGTGAGTTGTACCACGATGAGAGACAGATAATGCCGAGGAACAGATATGTCCCCAACAAACATGGTGCTATTCACACTCGCCGGCACCACACACTTATAACCACGTCACGTTTGGAGTGGTGTCTAGGTATGATAAGGCTCGATGGGGCAGATCTTTTTATTTCATGCCCTCAATAAGGAAAGGAATGTTGATGCCGGAACATGTCGTTGGCTGCAAGTTAAGGACGATTAGTGTCAATAACGAGCTGTTGAACCACAGGCGCGATGTGGGTGAAAAGGGCTCGTTAACTGGTCCGCAGGCTGTGGTAAGTGAAGTGAAGTGATATTAAGATGTCTGCAGGCAAGGGGTGTATATTGTAAATCACGCCAGGTCTGGCAAACGGATTGTAGTGATATTCTTTTCAGTTGTCTTCGTTATAACATGACCTATTCTTCCGCAGTCATTTACATGTAGACATATGCATTTATACGTTCTAATTTACGATGTTCCAAAGTCTGTGCCACAAATGAAAGTAAACATAACAAGACGTTAAATTCTTTATATTTATTTGAAGTCCACAATTCATTTGATGCTAGTCTTTCGTGGTAAGCGACAGACTTGTGTCGCACACTTTCGTCGAGAGTTTCGGAAGCCGATTTGTTATCCGTTATTTTTAATTGAGCCTATACATATATGCGACCATGCAGCGATGTAATGTTAAATAATGCCCAAATAATTATTCGTTTTCAAGTGTCTACACATTCTACGCAAGCAGGGACGTCTTTGTCTCAAAAGCAATATTTTTGGCTAACGTTAACACTGAGAACGTTTTAAACGTGTGTATCCCACTTGTATGTGCTATCATGTGGAGTTTCTTTTCAAAATAACGTCATAACATATGTTAAAGCAAAGTAACATCCGAAAGTTGTGATTATCGTAATTTCTCTGCAGCCAATCAACTAAATAAATTGCTCTGTTACGCTTTTGAAAATTATGTTCATCACTTCACATGATAGCACTGATCGAACGCAAAAGAACACAGAACCCAGATCCGCGATTACGACAACAATTTCCACGAATTACCACGCCATCTTTATCTCTATTCTTGTGTGGAGCCATCCGATTTACTCAGCTGTCCCATTCTCGTGCCGTCTGCCGAGCTCTCCAACAGAGGTCAACCGTCTCCCCTCCCCCTATTTTTACCTTTATTCCTGTGTGAAGCTATTCGATTGACTCAGCTGTCCCAGTCCCATCCTCGAGCATTCTTCCGAGCCCTCCAACATGGGTCACCCCCCCAACACCCCCGGGGGGGCGTCTACCCTCTCCATACAGGAGCCCGACGTGTCGATCCCGAGCTCACCACGACGGGGACTCCAGCACACCCCGAGGCCCGAGGCCTTCCCAGGGCAGCTGGTCCTGATAGCCGGCGGGGCCCCCGTACCCCTGCCCCTGCCCCTGCGGCGCCCCCCACCCCGGCCCCGGGTCCTCGTCGTCTTGGTGACGCGCCTCACCCCGAGGCGCGCAGCAGCAGATGGTCAGCAGCGAGAACAGCAGGTCAATGACCTCTACAGCCGTGATGAAGGTCGCGCCGAGCCACAAACCCACGGTGCCGCCGAAGTCAGCCACGAATTGTTCGTACTGCGGAAAGTAAAACAAGGCTGACAACTCAATTTAGAACGCTGTTTTGCAATGCAATATTGAGGCCATGTGAGGCGTGGATCCCCCCCCCCCCCCACCCCCTCCTCCATTTTATTTTTTTAGGAAGAATGTCTATCTAAGGCTTAGAGCATTGTAGGACCCCATCCAGGCTTTCAAGTAGTTGGGAGCCCCCCGGTCGCAATGTTTTTCAGAGCTCGCTACACCCCCCCCCCCCCCCACCCCGGTCGCAAGTTTTCAAATTCCTTTTCAAATTCCTGGATCCGCCCCTGCCATGCACCTCTCTATACATTCACATGTGATAAATATGCTGATAATATATATTTCATTTCACCATCTTTCCATGGACAATCCCTTGAAGTGGGTCGACATATGTGACTCTTTTCAACAATATCTCGGTGCAGCGTAGGAATGTATACATTTACGCTTGCAGATTGCACTGGTATGAATGGAAATTGTCACCAGGCTACGTTGCAAAAGAAGTTGTGATCACGCTTCCCATTGATATATATTCATTCCTTTGTCTTGACTCGGTGCCATCGATCTACTACGGTTGTGACATTAACACTTGGGACTTGAGTTATTTACAAAATTCAGATCTAGCATAAGTTATTCTCACCTCATAATCGGGTATTTCTTGAATGGTCTGGAAGTTGAGATCTCGGTAGTACACGTGAAGCTTTGCGAAGTTTGACCTGGAGTAACAGTAAGACTAATATTGATCATGATATTTCCGCCCATCATACTGCGAAACTAGTCAGGCGTTCGACTATTATAAAATCCAAGATGACTATGTGTAACTCCTTCTACAAGCACGACAGGGGGTATCATGGCATGAACTCCCTGCTACGGGGAGAGGGATGCAACGGATGTGGCCCGAAAATGCAGGTAAGCTGACGTCTGGGGTATTAATTTCTGCGTAGAAAGGAGAAAAAGATTAATGGGACATGGCAGAGGCCTCACCCATGGGCAGAGCCAGGAGGGGGGTTCAGGTGGTCGGGAGCCCCCCCCCCCTTTTAAGGACGAATGCCGTTTTTCAATGCAAAAGTTATGCCATCTGAAGCGTGTACCTACCCCCTTCTTTTTTGAGGAAGAACGCTATCTGAATCGTGGAAACCCCCCCCCCCTTTTTGTTTTAAGAAAGAACGCTTTCTGAGGCGTGAAAGCCCCCCCCCGCCTCCTCCCGGTCGTACCAAAAAAAATTGGTACACCCCTGGTCGCAATTTTGTTCAGAGCCCTTTCCTGTCGCAAGTTTCAATGGACGTAAGTTTCAAATTGCTGGATCCGCCCCCGCTCACCTGAGAGTGTCGGTCCGGCTATTCGTGCTGTTCCGAAGGGACCAGCAAGCGAGGTCATCGCGCTCACACACGGCGTTCACAAGGGCATACTGGAGGAATCGCAATTAACACATAATCGACAATAATGTAATTGTTTCATATCTGCGCACCAACATGTAATCGCGTTTCTGCTACCGTGGAATTATGTCATATATCGGTAACTATCTTTTTAAGTGGCATCTTGCTACATAACACTACTACTTGTTGCAGAAAGATTTAATGACTGATTCAATATAGACTCTGCTACCTACCCAGTAGCTGATGTCTGGCCATTTATTGGTGGAAGACTCCAGATCATAGTCCACAGCACTATCGCACAGGACAGAAACAGAAACTATTATACACTTATTAAGTACAAGTTAAAAGGTGAGTTATGTCAAGGTACGTGTCATCGATTTGTGTGTTTAGAAGAATGCCAATTTACAGAAAACCGGGCCAGCAATTCAATGTTGTAATTTTGCCGACAGAACGAGTCTTAGTGAAATGACACCCTGCTTGCATTGACACTGTAGTTTTCTCATCTTCGATTGGTAGCAGTATTAACTTACTTGCAGGCCTGGTTACATTTCCATTGTAGCTGCCCCCTCTCAGATTTGTAGCGGTATTAACTTACTTGCAGGCCTGGTTACATTCACACTGTAGCTGCCCCCTCTCAGATTGGTAGCAGTATTAACTTACTTGCAGGCCTGGTTACATTCACACTGTAGCTGCCCCCTCTCAGATTTGTAGCGGTATTAACCTACTTGCAGGCCTGGTTACATTCACACTGTAGCTGCCCCCTCTCCGATTGGTAGCGGTAATTCTGGACACATGTGAGTTCTGTAAGCATAACGTACGGTAATTTTCATTTTCCATCATTTGCCATAGATATTTTATATATATTGATATTGTATGTTCCAATGAGAGGGGCGGTAGTATGAACTCCACGCAGCGCATACATTTATATGCACAAATGCTGTTGGTTGTTGATGGTGTACGTGATACGAAACTAATTATAAAACAGAAAACCAGGTAATTTCGTATCATTGAAGCCAAGGACAGCCTCGTACTTTATAGTCGCACTTCATAACTTTAACAGCAAAGGCATAACCGAGACAATATGTAAGATGGTCAATGTGTTCTGGGCCTGGTGGCTTAATCGTTAGTTGTTCGGTCCTGGAGTGATCCAGACGGGACAGTCTTACCTTCCGTGGATCTACATGGGTTCAACTTGTCCAGCCAATCCGGATTGTAAAGTTCCTGGAATTCCGGCCGATAGCAAAGACACCTGCGGGCGATTGTTCTGTCCACACACGTGTTGATGCAAGACTGAAGGGGGGGGGGGTAGATCATGTGGCCAGAGTGGGGTAGAAAACATAGATAGTTGCGGGGCCCGATGCGGGGCGGTACAGGGGTCAGTGTGAGGTGACCATGGAGTAGGGTGCGGGACATTCGTGTGAACGAAATCAGGTGGTAGAAAATAGGGATGGAGGGGATAGGACAAAAAACGAAAGCGGAGAGTTAAATAGAAAAATACTTCTTTTTACAAATTGTTATGCACCCAACGGGTAATTTTTCTGGAAGCCACCTCAGCTCAATAACCATTATAATAGAGCGGATTACAAAATAGTAAGGTAAGTTTGCTTAAATATTTTCTGATTGCATATTTAAGCTATAAATGTACTCCATCGTAGTGCGACCCTATCTGAATCCATTCTGTCCCTGGAACAGTTGCGTTCATCAACCACTTTATTGTTATCTTCGACCCATTCTTGCAGCCTTTTCCCGATGATAGACGTAAATAGATTTCTCGTTGTAGGGATCAGCCCCTGTATTTGTTTTCTTGATTGCGAGAACCTGTTTTATGTATCGGATACATGATACCTTTACACCGGGAATTAGGGAAATCACCATTGTTTTGGTATACCGTGAAATAATTTTGTCCTTATGGGAGCTGTAGCGTCAGCGGAATATTTTTGTATTTCGTTATACAGACCGTCATATCATTGAGCCTGATCGTTTCGTAAATTTAAAAAAATAGTAAATGTACATCATGACTTAATCCCCAAATCGTATGCTATCTTCTATATTTGTTTATCGAGTAATTATATATGACAGACCAAGGTCTGTGCGCGTTAAAACTGCTTACCTCAATGGTGTAGTTGTAGTTGTATTCCTGCGTGAAATCCCCTCCGTCGCCGCACTTCTCGTATGGCTTACCAAGGCGGCTAATATTCACCTGCACAACAGCAAAAATGTCGTCTGCTACTTTCGCGCCATTTAAAATGTGATCCTGATCACAATCACTAGCACTCCTGTCTTTTGGCCCATTGTACGATGTTATTATGCCGCAATTATATGTTTGCAGTTATTAATATGAATAAATGGATGTGCCGTGCGAAGACTTTTCGCAATATATTTTGCTACATAAAATCAGTTTAAGTTTCATTTGATTAGGAAATCTCCCCTTGTTGACAATCTACCGAACAGTGCCGTGTACTACGATATCATAACGTAATAACATATTGTTACGATGGCGCTCGATAAATTAGGAATTCTTAATTAGCAGTTAATTGTTATGATGGCGCACCATATATTACAATATCATTAATTAACGATTAACTGTTAGTAAGGCGCACCATATATTACAATATCATTAATTAGGGATTAATTGTTAGGATGGCGCACCATATATTCCAATATCATTAATTATCTATTGATTGTTAGGATACCATACGCATGTACCATACGCATGCCGACATAAGTCTCCATGCCAGGCGATATGGAGAAGCCACTCTCTGCCATGAAGGGCATCGTGTTGAAGGGGTGGACCGCCATCCTCAGCCCTCGACCTTGGCTCAGGCCAGGAATGTACTCGTGATCCTCAATATACATCATCAAGGTCAAACCTAAAGGTCAAAAGCTAAGTAGGTCAGCACTGTGCGTCAGGATGCGCTATTGCAATGAACATGTCATTTAATTGTTATGTTTGCTAGTTGTTAAAGTGCAAACATGTTATGATGGTCAATTAACCGCAAGAATAAAAATACAGTTTAAATTGTAATTAAGTGAAATCATTGTTGGAAGAAACTTATATGGAATTTTAGGCATGATGTATACAATTTGCGCCATTGGGATTATGGGCATATCCATAATCTAATATGTCATTGTAATGTCTTAGTAGTGAAATTTACATATATGGAGGAGTTATTTATTCTGATTTAAGTTGAAATCACGGTCCATTAACTTTAAGATAAGTTCATAGTTATCCCACACTTTTTTTTAAATTTTACCATGCATTGTTGGTCCCATGTATTCAGTGTTCAGTATACACA
Source organism: Arenicola marina (assembly GCA_964019135.1). Taxonomy (NCBI): domain Eukaryota; kingdom Metazoa; phylum Annelida; class Polychaeta; family Arenicolidae; genus Arenicola; species Arenicola marina. The sequence continues at coordinate 28,025,130 of OZ025251.1, read as the reverse complement.
TAAAAAACGCTTCCTACCAGACTGTGATTCATAACGTATTTAATTGACTGACCGTAGACAGATCTATATGTATTCCTATCACTGTAGAAAATCGGACCAACTCCAATTTGTGTATTTTACTATGACGATGTGACGGGTGATAAAACGGGTGTCTCAATTCGATGATATAGGTAAGCCCAGTTACCGTGTTTCCGTCCACTTCGCCCCGCCATTAATGAACGTTCTCGGCCGCTGACGCTGTTAAACGTGTAACAATTCCCATAGTCCAGGTTCCAAAATTGTGTGAAGTTCCTAAATAATAAACAAAATAGGCGTGACAGTTGAGTCTAAAAAATGTTTAATTATGCCCGGTTCAAACATCATTGTGTGCAGAAATTTAACTACCAAAATATTACGAATTCCAAAAACGGATAAAGACGCATTACCTTCAACAGCAAAATACCGATTGCACTCCAATATGTGCTTAAAATCGTTGTTGAATCATGCACATTGTTGTAGAATAAAGACCACAACGATAAACGCCTGGCGTTGTTCATTTTCCATTATCCTTACCAGTAGTAACATTCCTTGCCGTTAAAGGAACACGAGACGATCATTACCGCCCCCTGGTGGCCAATATATGTAGCTTGTCGTCTGCAATAGAACATCAGCATGTTGGGTGTATCCGTATGTGTTGTGTGACGGCAAAACATTGCAATAATCATTTATATAATTTAATGTAACAATTTATAAAGCCTTTAGAGACATTCGAGAGCTGCCTGAGCGCAGAGCTAGTTTGCATCTCTAGTTAGTCTTGTTATTTCTTGTTAGCCATAAATGTAGGTGTGTCCCCCCCCCCCCGGCAGACCTGCAGAGACCGATTCAGTTAGGAAAAAATGCTGCGCATTGGGGACCGTGTATACAGCATAGGTGTCCATGTGCTAGAGATGGTCTTCGGGTACGTCTCCTGTTGTCCGGCCGGTTTGTGAGATTATTGCCCCAGCCGTGGCTGATTTTTGCCCTATTTGAAGATATTTGCCTTAATTACATATCATTGCCTCAACAGACGGGTGTGCGCATGCGTGGCGCTGCTTGCACTCACTCACTCACTCACCTGGTGAGGTTGGAAACCACCTCTCGATATTTCTCGTCGATCTTCATGTCCAAGGAGATTTGTCCTGTACCGTAGTCCTCCTCCGGCCTGCCCTGCCTGTCGCGCGGGGCGCCCGGTCCCTCCTGGATGATGCGGTCGTATTGCTCGTACTCCGTCGTGAAGTTCAGCCTCTCCCTCTCCTCCTCGTTGAACAACTGGGGGTAGGCCTGCCGACACGTGGGGTCCGAGGGCTCGCAGGGAGGGGGAGGCTGGTACTGGGCGCAGTGGGGGTCAGTCCGGTCACACGCCAGCTCCGATGCCAGGAATCGGCAGCGGGGGTCACGAGTGGGGTCACACGGGGGCGGGGCGGGAGCGGCGGTAGGGGCGGGGACGGGGGCGGGGGTAGGGGCCGGGGTAGGGGCCGGGGTAGGGGTCGGGTCTAGGGTGGTAGAGGGTGGTAGGGGAGAGCCGACCACCGGAGCTGGGTCGCAGTTTTTGGGGTTCGCCGTCGGGTCGCATGATGGAGTAGATAGATCGGGAGTTACTGTTGCAATGGAAGGATGGGAAGAGGTTAGTTTGGTGGGGGTGGTGGGGGTGGTGGGGGTGGTGGTAGTGGGAGCTGCGGTGGTTGTTACTTCAGGGACGGTGGTGGTAGGGGAGGGTATTGTGGTTACATCAGGGGTGGTAGTGGTAGGGGAGGGTGCGGTGGTTACATCAGGGGTGGTAGTGGTAGGGGAGGGCGTGGTTGTTATTTCAGGGGTGGTAGGGGTAGGGGAGAGTTTGGTTGTCATTTCAGGGGTGGTAGTGGTAGGGGAGGGTGTGGTTGTCATTTCAGGGGTGGTAGTGGTAGGGGAGGGTGTGGTGGTTACATCAGGGGTGGTAGTGGTAGGGGAGGGCGTGGTTGTTATTTCAGGGGTGGTAGGGGTAGGGGAGAGTTTGGTTGTCATTTCAGGGGTGGTAGTGGTAGGGGAGGGTGTGGTGGTTATATCAGGGGTGGTAGTGGTAGGGGAGGGCGTGGTGGTTATATTAGGGGTGGTAGTGGTAGGGGAGGGCGTGGTGGTTATATCAGGGGTGGTAGTGGTAGGGGGAGGAGTGGTTGTTATTTCAGGGGTGGTAGGGGTAGGGGAGGGTTTGGTTGTCATTTCAGGGGTGGTGGTGGTAGGGGAGGGTGTGGTGGTTATATCAGGGGTGGTAGTGGTAGGGGAGGGCGTGGTGGTTATATCAGGGGTGGTAGTGGTAGGGGGAGGAGTGGTTGTTATTTCAGGGGTGGTAGGGGTAGGGGAGGGTTTGGTTGTCATTTCAGAGGTGGTAGTGATAGGGGAGGGTGTGGTTGTTACATCAGGGGTGGTAGTGGTAGGGAAAGGAGTGGTTGTCATTTCAGGGGTGGTAGTGGTAGGGGAGGGTGTGATTGTTATTTCAGGGGTGGTAAGGGTAGGGGAGGGTTTGGTTGTCATTTCAGAGGTGGTAGTGATAGGGGAGGGTGTGGTTGTTACATCAGGGGTGGTAGTGGTAGGGGAGGGTGCGGTGGTTATATCAGGGGTGGTAGTGGTAAGGGAGGGTGTGGTGGTTATATCAGGGGTGGTAGTGGTAGGGGAAGGAGTGGTTGTCATTTCAAGGGTGGTAGGGGTAGGGGAGAGTTTGGTTGTCATTTCAGGGGTGGTAGTGGTAGGGTAAGGTGTTGTTACTTCGGGAGGGGTGCTGCTAGGGGAGGGTGTGGTACTTGGTTCAGATGTGGTTGTTGTGGTTGTTGGGGCATTTGTTAGTTCTGAAGGGGGTGGTCCAGGAGCTTGTGTGGGGGGAGGGTTTGTTGCTTCTGACGGGGGTGGTCTAGGGGGTTGGGTGGGTGGAGGGTTTGTTGGTTCTGACGGGGGAGGTCCAGGGGGTTGTGTAGGTGGAGGGTTTGTTGCTTCTGACGGGGGTGGTCTAGGGGGTTGGGTGGGTGGAGCGTTTGTTGGTTCTGACGGGGGTGGTCTAGGGGGCTGTGTGGGTGGAGGGTTTGTTGGTTCTGACTGGGGTGGGCTTGGGGGCTGTGTGGGGGGAGGGTTTGTTGATTCTGACGGGGGTGGTCTGGGGGGTGGTGTGGGTGGAGGGTCTGTTGGTTCTGACGGGGGTGGTCTAGGGGGTTGTGTGGGTGGAGGGTTTGTTGGTTCTGACGGGGGTGGTCTGGGGGGTTGTGTCGGTGGAGGGTCTGTTGGTTCTGAAGGGGGTGGTTTAGGGGGTTGTGTGGGCGGAGGCTCTGTTGGCTCTGACGGGGGTGGTCTAGGGGGTTGTGTGGGTGGAGGGATTGTTGGTTCTGAAGGGGGTGGTCTAGGGGGTTGTGTGGGTGCAGGGTCTGTTGGTTCTGACGGGGGTGGTCTGGGTTGTTGTGTGGGTGGAGGCTCTGTTGGTTCTGACGGGGGTGGTCTAGGGGGTTGTGTGGGTGGAGGGTTTGTTGGTTCTGACGGGGGTGGTCTGGGGGGTTGTGTCGGTGGAGGGTCTGTTGGTTCTGAAGGGGGTGGTTTAGGGGGTTGTGTGGGCGGAGGCTCTGTTGGCTCTGACGGGGGTGGTCTAGGGGGTTGTGTGGGTGCAGGGTCTGTTGGTTCTGACGGGGGTGGTCTGGGGTGTTGTGTGGGTGGAGGCTCTGTTGGTTCTGACGGGGGTGGTCTAGGGGGTTGTGTAGGTGGAGGGATTGTTGGTTCTGAAGTGGGTGGTCTGGGGGGTTGTGTGGGTGGAGGGATTGTTGGTTCTGACGGGGGTGGTCTAGGGGGTTGTGTGGGTGGAGGGTCTGTTGGTTCTGAAGGGGGGGGTCTAGGGGGTTGGGTGGGTGGAGGGATTGTTGGTTCTGACGGGGGTGGTTCAGGGGGTTGTGTGGGTGGAGGGATTGTTGGTTCTGAAGGGGGTGGTCTAGGGGGTTGGGTGGGTGGAGGGATTGTTGGTTCTGACGGGGGTGGTCCAGGGGGTTGAGTGGGTGGAGGCTTTGTTGATTCTGACGGGGGTGGTCTAGGGGGTTGGGTGAGTGGAGGGTTTGTTGGTTCTGACGGGGGTATGGACGGTGATAGAGTAGCTGGTTCTGTTGGGGGTGGTGTGGGTGGTGGGGTAGCTGGTTCTGTTGGTGGTGGGGCAGCAGGTTCTGTTGGTGGTGGGGTAGCAGGTTCTGTTGGGGGTGGTGTGGGTGGTGGGGTAGCTGGTTCTGCTGGTGGTGGGGTAGCAGGTTCTGTTGGGGGTGGTGTGGGTGGTGGGGTAGCTGGTTCATTTGGGGGTGGTGTGGGAAGTGGGGCAGCTGGTCCTGTTGGGGGTGGTGTGGGTGGTGGGGTAGCTGATTCATTTGGGGGTGGTGTGGGAGGTGGGGTAGCTGGTTCTGTTGGTGGTGGGGTAGCAGGTTCTGTTTGTGGTGGGGTAGCTGGTTCTGTTGGTGGTGGGGTAGCTGGTTCTTTTGGGGGTGTTGTGGGAGGTGGGGTAGCTGGTTCTGAAGGGGGTGGTCCATGGGGTTGGGTGGGTGGAGGGTCTGTTGATTCTGACGGGGGTATGGACGGTGATAGAGTAGCTGGTTCTGTTGGGGGTGGTGTGGGTGGTGGGGTAGCTGGTTCTGTTGGTGGTGGGGCAGCAGGTTCTGTTGGTGGTGGGGTAGCAGGTTCTGTTGGGGGTGGTGTGGGTGGTGGGGTAGCTGGTTCTGCTGGTGGTGGGGTAGCAGGTTCTGTTGGGGGTGGTGTGGGTGGTGGGGTAGCTGGTTCATTTGGGGGTGGTGTGGGAGGTGGGGTAGCTGGTCCTGTTGGGGGTGGTGTGGGTGGTGGGGTAGCTGATTCATTTGGGGGTGGTGTGGGAGGTGGGGTAGCTGGTTCTGTTGGTGGTGGGGTAGCAGGTTCTGTTGGTGGTGGGGTAGCTGGTTCTGTTGGTGGTGGGGTAGCTGGTTCTTTTGGGGGTGTTGTGGGAGGTGGGGTAGCTGGTTCTGAAGGGGGTGGTCCATGGGGTTGGGTGGGTGGAGGGTCTGTTGATTCTGACGGGGGTGGTCTGGGGGGTTGGGTGGGTGGAGGGTTTGTTGGTTCTGAAGGGGGTGGTCTGGGGGGTTGGGTGGGTGGAGGGTTTGTTGGTTCTGACGGGGGTGGTTCAGGGGGTTGTGTAGGCGGAGGCTTTGTTGATTCTGACGGGGGTGGTCTAGGGGGTTGGGTGGGTGGAGGGTTTGTTGGTTCTGACGGGGGTATGGACGGTGATAGAGTAGCTGGTTCTGTTGGGGGTGGTGTGGGTGGTGGGGTAGCTGGTTCTGTTGGTGGTGGGGCAGCAGGTTCTGTTGGTGGTGGGGTAGCAGGTTCTGTTGGGGGTGGTGTGGGTGGTGGGGTAGCTGGTTCTGTTGGTGGTGGGGCAGCAGGTTCTGTTGGTGGTGGGTTAGCAGGTTCTGTTGGGGGTGGTGTGGGTGGTGGGGTAGCTGGTTCATTTGGGGGTGGTGTGGGAAGTGGGGTAGCTGGTCCTGTTGGGGGTGGTGTGAGTGGTGGGGTAGCTGATTCATTTGGGGGTGGTGTGGGAGGTGGGGTAGCTGGTTCTGTTGGTGGTGGGGTGGCTGGTTCTGTTGGTGGTGGGGTAGCTGGTTCTTTTGGGGGTGTTGTGGGAGGTGGGGTAGCTGGTTCTCTTGGGGGTGATGTGGGAGGTGGGGTAGCTGGTTCTGTTGGTGGTGGGGTAGCTGGTTCTGTTGGTGGTGGGGTAGCTGGTTCTGTTGGTGGTGGGGTAGCTGGTTCTGTTGGGGGTGGTTTTGGTGGAGGAGCTGTTGTTTCTGCAGGGGGTGGTCTGTTTGCTGTCGGTGGTGCTGTGGGCGGATCTGTGGCCTGTCCTACAGGAGGTCTCCCCGGACCGCCGACCTGGCGCTGGGAACAAAGAACCGAAAGCGTATCACCATCACACACGTGGGGCGAGAAATGCGTCAGTTGTAATGAACGAATGAACAAATCGGGTGTTTACGGCTGAGACAAGAAGCGCGCTATACTAACAATAGGATGATTATTGAAGTTCTACAACTGCCATAGAATATGATTGGTAGAGCTGCTACCCAGAGCTGTTACCCAGAGTTGTTACCCAGAGCTGCTACCCAGAACTGCTACCCAGAGTTGCTACCCATGTCTGCTACCCAGAGCTGCTACCCAGAGCTGCTACCCAGAGCTGCTACCCAGAACTGCTACCCAGAGTTGCTACTCATGTCTGCTACCCAGAGGTGCTACCTAGAGCTGTTACCCAGAGCTGCTACCCAGAACTGCTACCCAGAGCTGTTACCCAGAGCTGCTACCCAGAACTGCTACCCGGAGCTGTTACCCAGAGCTGTTACCCATAACTGCTACCCAGAGGTGTTACCCAGAGTGGCTACCCATGTCTACTACCCAGAGCTGCTACCCAGAACTGCTTCCCAGAACTGCTACCCAGTGCTGAATTCATGCTGTTGATACAGGAACCCCATTGGAATGCAGCCTAGCTGTGACCCTCGGTTCGTTGTTTTGCCTTAATTAAAACAAGGGATGACGCTCGGCCATTTAAGAATACTTGCTTACTGGCTTAGTATTAACTAGTTATTTGTTTATAAGCATTATTTCTGTATAAGTATATTTCATTATTGGTTTTTGGTTTAACCTCTGTAGGTCATATCGCGACAATGGGACGAGTCAATGTAGAGAGAAGCCATGTCTCGCTAAGACTCCTTGCAGAGAAAACCATGGGATTTACCCTGCTCAAGCATTTGCATATGTGAGATTCGAACCACGCACCGGCGGCTTGGGGTGACCAAGCAGAGCACGCTTGACAGAGCAGGACACTATCTGCTAGGTCACGGGTTGACCGCTCATCTAGTGAGTAATAAGTGAGCTATATTGCCAGATCGGTTCTCACTATCACACATATGCCATGGATCTCTAAAATGTCAATCGATTAGGCGCACACCATTGTATAAAACTAAAACTAACCTTCCTCCGCAGGTTTCCACCACCAGTCCCACCACCGTTGGGGTCACCCTGACGCTCGCCGCCGCCGCCGCCGCCGCCGCCGCCGCCGCCGCCGCCGCCGCCGCCCCCAGGACCCCCTCCCGCCTGCGCCCCAGGCCCTCGTGGGCCGCCTGTGGGCGGCGGGGATTGCTGAGGGGGGCGGCGGCCGTCTCCTCCCCCCACCGGCGGCGGTTCCCCGACGCCCCCATCCAGCCACCAGCGCAGGTAGTTCTCATCCTCGTCCGCCGCCTGGGGCCACTGGGCGTCGCGGTCGTATCCGGTTTCCGGGGCCAGCAGCTGGACAAACTCCTGGAGGTCTCGCTGCTCCACCTCGTCCACCACGGAGAGGCGGATCGGGTTGAGGTTACAGACGCTGACGCTGGGGAAGGGCAGCGCGTCGTACCCGATCTTCACCGAGGTGGTCGTCTCGTAGGCGTAGTACTTGGAGAATATGAGGTAGGCCTGCTGCAGCATCACCACTACGGCGATGAGGAAGACGACCGCCCAGAAGAGCTTGGAGTACCAGCGGCGGGCGCGGTTGATAAAGGGGACCCCCTGCAGGGAGGTGTGGGTCGCGAAGCCATGGATACGGCCCCGCAAAGACTTGGGGTGTCGGAACAAGAAGTTACCTCCCTGGGAAACGAAACCATTAAGGTTTAGCTAGTAAACACAATATGTCTTCATGACAGCTATTAGATAAATAATGGGTTTTAGATGCAATTTTAATAAAATAGTGTGATAACTGGGCAACTCGACCCAGACTGCAAAACGTTAACAATATGGGGCAGATGATCCCGGAAATAATATCAACATATCGCACTGTAAAACAACAGTTACGATTTTTAGTTTTAGCGTTAATTAAAAAACACTACAGACATACATGAAATTTATAGATGTCTACGAATGAGGTAAAATTCAAAGTTTGAAGAAAACAGTTTTCTTCGGAAATTATTAGCCAGTTTAAAATATAAATATAAGGAAACCAATTAATTATGTGGTTATATTATTTACTTATGTATCAAAAGGTCTTTGGGTGGCACACTTACTGTTTCTACCTAATTAGGAATATAATGAGCCACAATAACGTATTAGCTCTGCCGACTTTAAATATTGTTATTATTATTAATGTTATTAAGGGTGTGTCATGGCCTCACACAACATGCCTTATCAAACTAAGTTGATCAAGACGAGATAAAATTGGAGGGTAAATAACAGTAAAGTCAAGATATCGTTCAAAGTAAGCTGGCAAAGTACAAATATTGAACATTTACTGGGTGCATCCATTATTAATATCGTCTTCCATATGGAAAATAGCCTCGCTAGCTCAGTTAGTAAGCAGACTGAGCTGCAGATCACCAGGTCGTGGGTAAGATCCATGGCAAGTTTCATTCGGGAACAAGTTCCATCCGGCGACAAGTTTCATCCGGCGACAACTTTCATCGGGGGGGGGGGCAAATTTAATTCAACCCCATTCCATGGTCCCGGGGAAGTTTCTGGACCCAGCTTTTAGCCTTCATATGCACAACGGTGGGCTACGATACCTACATCTCTTTTCTAAATGGCAAGGCGGACACAACATATTATATATATATATGTATGTTTCTTGACCAACCTTCGCTGCTGGCGGTTTCGTGGCTTCTTTCCCTTCGCTGCTGGGTGAGGGAGGATTGTGGGGAGAGATGTCTCCTGGAAACGGGGCCATCCCGACCGGTTTCCCTCCGGACAGACTGCTGCCAGGATTCAGCAGGCTGGAGCCGCGTAGACCCTGGCCACTACCGTAGCCATACGGCTCGAACGTGCCCGAATAATACTTAGACATCTTCAGTCTGTTCAGCAAATGCTATCATCTCCACGATATTCCGTCTATTTCAGTATCCATATTTAAAATGTTATATACGATTGAACATACGTACGTTGTTCGATCTGTTTTTGATCAGTTTATTTAATATTTAGATTTGAACTGGCATGTTGCTAGGTGTAATCCCTCGGATGGCTTGTTTCAGCGTAGCGCAGATGAGGCTACCGTGTCGTGTCTGTTTAGTCAAGGACAGTTTACAGCCTTTATGTAACAAGTCTCCTCGCTTTAAAATACGTATCTAAACACAGAGGCTTTGCCACATTGGGGCATCCAGTCCGTTGCAGTATTACAAAGAGGCTGAGGGGTGAGGGGGATGCGGGAGAAGGAGGCGATGGGGATAAAACGCTATTGGGGAGCGGGGGGGGGCGGGGGGGGGGGTGAAGAGCCGGGTAGGGGGGGGGGGGCGGGGAGCGTGCGCAGGTGGCTACGCGGTAGTCGGTAGCATTGTGCGGGGTGCAGAGGGAGGGAGGAGGTATGGGGTGCAGCGTGTTGCATAGGAGGGGAGGGGAAGGTAGTGGAGGGAGATGCTAGCAACCAGAGAACGTGAGAAGTATGAATCTCCGGAGACTTCAATGTACTTACGGTCCGCTGTCGTGACCGGCCCAGTTAGACGTCTGTGTCCACAGAGATGGAAGGTTCGGAATCAACATTGTCATCCATATAGGCAGGGAACGAGCAATAGCTTCCCATCTGGGAGCATGCTGTAGCGGTCATTATAAGCATTGTGTTGTGGCTCCTTTTAGATATCATTGCAAATTACAACATGTATTTGAATTCTGTGTATAGCGAGATATGTTGTATATTCACATATTATGACTCATCTTGCATCCAGGCCGATTCAGGGGCACTCGTTGCGCACATGATTTCATAGAAGCTTCAGTGGCAGATCCCGGAATTTATGAAAGGGGGGGGGGGGGGCGGGGTGCCAGGTACTCCAGGCGCGGACCCAGTGAGAAACTTGCGATTGGGCTGGGAGGCGGGGGTGTTGATGAGGTTGTTCAGAAAGAATTGTCACTCTGCCCCCTTGTTCATAGAGACAGGGGGCACGTGCCTTATTTTCGCCTATTTTTCAGCCAAAGGGGGCGGGGGGGGGAGGGGGGGGGGGGGCACGTGCCCCCTGGGCACCTATTCCCCCCGGATCCGCCACTTAGCCTGTACATAATCAACTTTACAGCTGATTCAACTAGGATTAATTACACGACCAAACAGTTCTGCATTTGCATATATATAGGCATTCATTTATATCATCATATAAATTATAACATAACATCATGCCGTATATATATATACTTAATATATACATAGAATAACCTCAACATGAGTCAGTTTAAAAATTATAGTAAAATAACGTCCTTGTTTTGAATGCGTTTTCTATGGGAATGTGAAACACTCATCCGGCGAGAACGAGCAACATTTGTGTTTGCTGTGCTATACTTTATGTGACGCACGGGCTTCAAATCAGCCGGCACACTGGCCGAAAGCAGAACATAAGACCGCTGACAGAGTGGGCACAACCTGCCTGGTTCTGTTGACGATGCAAACATTGGTCATAAAACTTGTCTCATTGACGCGTTCCGTTCCACTGCGGGTTATAATACTATTCAAGCAGAAAATGGACCTCTGTTTCTTGGTGGCCACTGTAATGATACGTACAGGTTTGTTTGCAAACTCAGGGAGGTAACTTGGAGACGATTCTCGTGGCTGAAAAAACAAGGCGGATGTAATCTAATAGCCAGTATCCCCACCAGTGATTTGCCTCACTACACACGTGGTTCATATGGCTCTGTGGTAAACAGGGCGAATGGTGCCACCATTAAAATACTATGAATAGGCGAACTGGAGTCATCAAGAACCCCCATAAATGGTACAGCGGCATAAATTAAAGCCATCTGAGAAGTAACCGCCCCCCCCCCGTCTTTAGAGAGCGGTGAGACGCCCCCTCTCCCCCTCCATTTCCAAATTCATAGATCTAAATATATTTCTCGCGAATATTTCTTTTCGCCCACTATTTCAAGCGGGTTCAAGTGGGTTCAATCTGACTGGTACGTCTCTCAATGTTAAATCTCGCATCACGCCTGCTACTGCGACGCCAATATGCAGGAATGCGGCCCATCTTGTCAAGCATTAAAATTTAAGTCCCCTTAAAATTATCTTAAGTTTTAACGCTTCTCAAGTGAGATCTTGGCTTAAGATGTATACAGAATACGAGCCATCTCTTTATGCACGAACTATTCCTGAGTTAAAGGGAACCGCCAGCCTGGCCTCTAACGCTGCTTTACCGATTCATATAATACCCAATTATCTATCCTCTAAATTACAGAATTTTTCGTTCTATCTATAGCTCACAATAAAATTTAGAAGTGACCGCCGGGCACGATTTCCCCGCCTACCCAGGCGGCAGCCCTTGTTGAAGGTGTGTCCGGGATTGACCAATCAGCAACCGATACTCTAATTTGTTCAAACCGGAAATTGTGCCTATTGTGTGAGCAAAACAAGAGCGCGTGATCATCGCTAATATAAAGAGCTGCGATTCTAACTCAAATCATGGCATTGTTGCGGAGTAAATCGTCGCAAGACGTACTATATCAATTTGTTTGGATGGTACATTTCCATAAAACACTAAGATCATGTTCTACTGCGCGGCTTGGAACTGCCGCTGTTCATCTGTAAATCGCGGCCCTGATCTCTCTCTCCGCGAGTGATAACGTAAGGCGGTGCCACATGAATAGTCACAATACGCGTCACTGCTACCGGCAAAATGGCGCTCTGCTTGACATTGCTGGGGGCGGGTTGTCTTAATTTTTTTCTCCTTACCAGTCGGCCGAAACGAAGCGTTAACACTCGCCAATTTAACTTTAAGATGTAAACTGTCAGTGCAGATCGCGATTAAATTAGGTTGGACACCCGCTTTAATGTGGCTTGGACCTGCACGATGGCATTATGATGAAAATTTCATCGCAACGCTTGACAACAAATTTAGCATTACTGTCTGTCATACACTTATATTTGTATTGAATCTTTTTGTTTTATATTTCACCCTTTCCCAGTACATAATCAATAATAGTCACCATAATGATAAATTGCTATATAGTTCTTCCAATAGCAAAATAACAGTGGGAGTAGAATGTGATACACAAGTCCACAGAAAACCTCGGGAGACCCATTCTGTTGGGTCTCGGATCCAGCTTGTATATCTCAAGGTGGTGTGCCAAAAAAATAGGCGCATTTGGAAATTCTCACGTATCTTGAGGCACATTGGGGCTGTAGATATCTGTGCAAAAAAGTCAGCGCTCCATACTGTGCAAAAACCGCCCTGATGGGCAACCGCCGTTCATAAGAGATGTGGTTGGGCTAAAAGGTTGCACCAACAATATTAAAACATCAAAACAACAATTGATTGCGGTTATATTGAGATGCTGCAACAAATTTGGCTTTTGTGACCTGAAAACAAGCATAAACATTTAAAATAGGTCACAAGTAATAAGGTAATCAATAGATTTCTGTGAGGTTTTTATTCGCGGAATCCATTTCTAGACAGCGGGAGTTGATGGCCGACACTGGTGGTGGAGCACTTCCGGTGACCTTCACAATTGGCCGGTCTCGCTTCACGTGATATGCAGACTGTGGTCACGTGGTGTGGCTTAGCGCTTCACTAACAACGCGTCCTTCGCCATCGATTAGAGGTCCTTTGTCGCCCCTCGTAAAAGTCGTAACGAGATATTATAGACATAGGGGGGGAGTCAATACTGCCGACACACAGACTCACAGTCTCACACACACATGATACCCAAACGCCGGACTCCCAGGAATTGGGGGCCGCCTCGATAGCTCAGTGGGTTAGAGCGCTCGCCTTGAGTGCTCTGGCCACCTGAGAGCCTAACGGCACGTGGGATCGGTGGTTCGCGCCCCGCTGTGGCCATGTCTGTCCGGTCGCAGGATAAAGATCCCATGTTTTCTTCTTCACAAAGAGTAGGGGGTTACCCCCGGGGACATGGCTCCACTCTCCCTTCCTTCTGTCATTGACGCGATATTACCAACTGTGGTTAAAGCGTCCTGAATATACAACCAACCAACACAAGGAATTGAGCTAGATGGGTCATCCAATGAAAACTGCGCAGTTTGAAGAACCAAACGAGCCAAACTGTGTTCAAGATACTTCATATCTATATTAGACTAAGTATTGAATGAGATACAGCACAGGAAGAGTTTCTGTGTAGCGTATGTGTGAGAAAGAGCTTGGGTATGACGTAGGTATGACAAGGAACTTGGATATGGCGCCCGTATGAGAAGGAGCTTGGGTATACGTATGAGAAGGAGCTTGGGTATAGCGTAGGCATGACAAGGAACTTGGGTATAGCTCCCGTATGACAAAGAGCGTGGGTATAGCGAAACGGTAGGCTCGAAAGCATTGATCGGTATTCTCAGAACTAAACATAACAGGACATTTTTATGTGTCTCGTCTTCTTCGCGTATAATTTTGTCAACGATTGTGAGTTATACGTTTACGCATTTCTTTTTAGGAGTCATTTGTTGGGGTTATGCAGTGGCGGATCCAAGAAATTACGAAAGGGGGGAGGCATAATTTATTTAAACACAACCCAGGGGCGGATCAAGTGAGAAATTTGGGGTGAGGTTGAGAGAAAGGGGGGGCACGTGTCTTTGTTTCGCCTATTGTTAAGCGAAGGGGGGCACGTGCTCCCTGTGCCCGCACCACCCCCCCCCCCGTTCGTTTCATGTATATGTACTCAGTTGTTCTCCGCGCAAAATAGCGTAAGGTAGGGATGTTGTATTCTGCGACATCCGCAATTGGCATTTCGCAATTGGCATTGGCATTTCGCAATTATTTGTAATGCAACAACGAACTGTAACACTAACACTATAAAAAATAAAACGACAAAGTACCTTAATGATACTGTCCCTGCCTTCCGCTCCCACCCAACTATCTTCCTGTCTCTCTTCCTCTCTCTGTCTCTCTCTCCCTGCCTCGCCCTCTCTCTACCTCTCCCTCTCTCTTATATCCTCTTTCTTCCCTCTATCTATCTCTCTCTCTCTATCCTCTCTCTCTACCCCTCTCTCTATCCATTTCCACCTCTGCCCCTCTCTCTCCCTATCCTCTATCTCTACCCTCCTTTCCCTCTCTATCCTCTTTCTTCGCCCTCTTTCCCTCTCTCGGTATCCTCTTTCTCCTTTCTCTGTTTCTCTCCCCCCCCCCCCACCACCACCTCCCTCACCCCACCCCCTCCCATATCCCTACAGCTCCACACCTAAAGGGGGTGCGAGGGTAACATAATAGCACATCATTCGATCAGCCTTCAAGATCCTTGCCTCCAAGATCCTTGCAACGGCGGTGCGTTTTGTGCGGTACCAGATATCGGCCGCTGGGTGTCCCCTCGGTAACTACCCCAATAAGGACTCCCCATCACAGACAACAGACTCAAGCAGACCCCACAAAAACCAGCCGTGGCCATCGGCTGTAAGGGGATCGGGTTAACCCATCCCCACCAACCCCGAGACCCGTCTATAACTAGGTTAAATCAATGAGTGCGGCATCTCAACCCATCTTTGGTATCTTCACGTGGGATGCCTATGTTGGCGTCGTTATGGCAACGATCACTTTTTATATATATATACAATGTATATATGTCAATACATATATATATGTGTGTTAGGGTCATCATCCTTTTGCTGTAACACCTGTTTCACGATAGGAATCCATATAATATCCACAAGTCGCCCGCTCGACCCAACACGCAACCATAGTCTTAAAGGCCAGCTTCGAGGTAAATTAATTCGTACAAATAATATAATATATCCACAGAACAATAAACAAAGAAATAGTATGACTGCCCGTATCATCCGTACAACGCAATAGCTTTTTAACTGTCTTAATGCGCCATATGGAATAATGGCCAATACTTCTCTATATTACTCATCCCGAATAAAATGAATGGGTATTCTATTTTGATGGCGATACCATGACAGAGTGTGAAATAAGCAAAAAAGGGCCTGTCGTTATATTAGTTATCATATTTTATATTTCGTTTGCTGCCGTGGCAGTACTTAATATACTGTTGAGCTAACGGTGCGGCGGTCACAAACAACGCAACTTATTGCATGTTTTTGTCGAGCAAATCCCCAGTCATGTTGGTATCCCACCCTGCTCTCTTTTCACAGATGAATCTTTTCATTGTCAGCAAGACACTTCTCGGCTACCTCAGCAAAAGTGTCCTTCCGTGGCTTTGGGGCCCAACCCAGCCAGCTATCCATCACGGACACACATCTATCATACATAAGCTCTCAAATAAAAGGTTGATGACATGGCTGACCATAATCGCTCGCTCACTCACGTGATATGGGGCTTGAATTCAATGGCACTAGTGTAGTTTTGTCGTGTATTTTTTGTGATTCTATTTCTGTCGTGACGTCTCTCTGTAAAGGCGGCAGAAGCCTTGCGGTCGTTGAGGTCTTAGCGAAGATAATAACCGTGAGAGGGCGCCGCTAAAAGTTGTCAAGTAATACTGGTTCTTAGAGCCCGAGACGAGGAACATACCATCTTTAAAAACGCGTGCTTGCTGGAGCTTATTATTACGCGGATGGGTTAAGTTTACCGTCCTTTAAGCGACGACTAAGATTTGCCCAATGCGAGTAGATATATGGATCTAAGCCTATGACACGCATAGGTGGTCAAGCGAATACGTCGAGGGTCGGGAGTCCGATCACCCTGATATAGGACCGTCTACCACGAACGTTCAATTCACCGACGTACTCTGCCCCTCCCCCTCCCCCTCCGCCCTGTCTCCCCCCCCCCCAATCCCCCCCCCGCTCCCAGCTCGCACGCCACCACCCCCCGACGCCGCCAAACGGGGCCCCCCGCCATCCCCACGCCACCCCTCACTCTACCACCCCATTACCAACACCACAGTCTCTCCTTTGATTTTCTTTCACTCGTCCACCCTCGCACCACATCCCCACCCCATGCAGTATCACTCGTGTGGCACCCAGATCGCACCCCCCACCCCTCACACACACACAGTCCGCCCCCACCCCGGGCATCTTATACCCCGGGGCACCCCGATACCCCGATATTCCGGCACCGCGCAACACCGTCCATGTCCTAGTGACCTACTCTCCTCTCCTCTGGTGGGGGAACATTTTGCCTCATCAGTTGGCCATGTTGCCTTTCCTCACCCTGAAAGGGTGGTTGAACGTCCCCCCCCCCCACACGGCGTCCCATCCCACTCACTCCACCCACCAACCGTTTTTTTTACACACGTCGAAACTTACCCTTTCGCCCAGGAGGGGAGGGGTGGGGGACATTACTTGTCGCACCCATAATTGTCACCCTTCACCGCTCACCGCTCACCTCCCCACTTACCCATCATATACTCCTATAACCCCGGATTATAGGTCCTTATTTCGCTTACATCTCTGCCCCCCGGCCCCTCTCAGCCGCCCACACTCCTCCGTCGCTCTACAGTACCCACACCAACCACCCCTCTCTGTTGATGCCCGGCCTCGCTCAACACCTCCTCCCCACCCCTACTTCGCCCGCGGTCCCTACTTCGCCCGCGGTTTAAGCCAAGACTCCCTCCCTTGTGGTGTCGGTAATAGCATTGGGGTGTGGCAGGGGGCGGTGGGGGAGAGGGGGCGGGGTGAGAGGGAGAGGGAATGGGTTTAGATAATGTGGGCTGGGGCTGGGGGACATGTCGATCAGGGAGCGAGCGAGGGGTGTGGGGGTTGAGGGCGGGGGGACTGGGGGGGGGAGAATGGGCGTGGGCGTGGGGGTTGTGAGCGTAGGCCGCCGCCGGATGCTCAGGTCGATACAGCCCCCCCTTCCGCTCCTTCCTTCCCTCCCTCCCTCTCGCCTTTGGCCGGCCAGTGGCGCCACACCTCATGAATGAGCCCGTGGCCGCTAGCGGGGTAGCCGGAGTGTAGGGGGGGGGGGGGGAGGGTGACACGGGATATGGAGCAGAGTGGCGGGAGGGATGGCAATGTGGAGGGGACAGGAGGAGGGGAGTGTGGAGGGGACAGGAGGAGGGGAGTGTGGAGGGGACAGGAGGAGGGGAGTGTGGAGGGGACAGGAGGAGGGGAGTGTGGAGGGGACAGGAGGAGGGGAGTGTGGAGGGGACAGGAGGAGGGGAGTGTGGAGGGGATAGGAGGAGGGGAGTGTGGAGGGGACAGGAGGAGGGGAGTGTGGAGGGGACAGGAGGAGGGGAGTGTGGAGGGGACAGGAGGAGGGGAGTGTGGAGGGGATAGGAGGAGGGGAGTGTGGAGGGGACAGGAGGAGGGGAGTGTGGAGGGGACAGGAGGAGGGGAGTGTGGAGGGGACAGGAGAAGGGGAGTGTCGAGGGGACAGGAGGAGGGGAGTGTGGAGGGGACAGGAGGAGGGGAGTGTGGAGGGGACAGGAGGAGGGGAGTGTGGATGGGAGTGACATGTTGCGGTATGGAAGGGAAAGGAGCGGGGGTGGGATGGGGTGACATAATGTGGAGGGGCATGGGAGCGGAGGACGGAGAGGGATATGGAGGGGAGGGGAGGGGAGGGGGCATATGCAAATCTCTGCTGTAGTATTGAATGATGAGGGGAGACATGCGTTCTATATATGGCATCGGCACCCTACTCCAACCCTACCTACGGAAGCCCTCCCCTAGGCCGTCCACCCGCCCCTCACCCTTCCTTTCCCAAAACCTTTCAGCTGGACGCAGAAAAATTGGACATCAGACAATGGTTTTCACGGAGCGAGAGGGAGAGAGGGGATGTCGGGTGGCGGGCAGTGAGGGGGAGGAGGGCGAGGAGAGGGGGAGGAGGGGGAGGGGGAGGGGGAGGGAGGGGGGGAGAGAGGGGATGTCGGGTGGCGGGGAGTGAGGGGGAGGAGGGCGAGGAGAGGGGGAGGAGGGGGAGGGGGAGGGGGAGGGAGGGGGGGAGAGAGGGGATGTCGGGTGGCGGCGAGTCAGGGGGAGGAGGGGAAGGAGAGGACGAGGGGGAGGGGGAGGGAGGGTGAGGGAGAGAGGGGATGTCGGGTGGCGGCGAGTCAGGGGGAGGAGGGGAAGGAGAGGAGGAGGGGGAGGGGGAGGGAGGGGAAGGGAGAAAGGGGATGTCGGGTGGCGGGGAGTGAGGGGGAGGAGGGGAAGGAGACGAGGAGGGGGAGAACAGGGGAGGAGGAGTGGGAGGAGGAGAAGAGGGGGAGGAGGAGGCGGAGGGGGAGGAGGGGGAGGGAGAGGGGGAGCGGACGTGCGCCCGTCATTCGCTCAATGGGGGGACTGTTCTGGCCTGGCTACCGTTCTGCCACAGCCGACCAGCGCTGCTGTGTGGCTGCAGCGTCATCGGCCGCGGTGCTCCTATAAGGGCTTCAGCTCTCTCGCTGCCACCTGGGTGACTGGCTGGCTGGCTGGCTGGCTGGGTCGGTGGAGGGGGGGGGGTGGGGGCGGCGGCTGGGGTAGGCGTATTGGGGGCTGGGTGGGAGTGGGGGGTTACTGGGGGGCGGGGAGTGACAGTAGAAGACGCGCGGCCGGTCTCTCCCGGTCCTCCGCACCCCGATGGCATGTCCTGGCATGGTTTGGCCAGAGAGTGGTCCCTCTCTCCCTCCCTTCCTCCTGCCCCCCCCCCTCCCCCCCACCCACCTTCCCGCTCACTCCCTTCTTTTTCTTTGCCCTCACTGCTGACTGACGGTCGGTCTCCGAACGCCTTTCGGATGGCCAGCATGGCACATTGAACCACACGCGTCGAGGGCACGAAGCACGAAAGAGGCAGATGAAGGCTGGATATAGCGGTGCCCGCATGTTCCTTGCCCTCCCCTCCTCATTATAGGTAAGCAGCCGTCCCTTGCTCCTCGATTATAGGTCGCCCGGCCTTGAGGATTAACACAACATATACACAGCGTATCACATGAAAACACGATCTGTATATTTATGTCCATATTTACCATGACGGTGGCATGACCGCCTTATAAATAAATAGGATAACACGGCGGTCTCTAGAGGCTGGATGTGGCCGAAGACAAGAGCAAGAGGAGGCGGATGAGGCGGAGGAGGACGAAGAGGAGAGGGGTGTGGTGGATAGGTGTATCCACTCGCCGGTAAGTCGATGAGACCAGGACAAAGATCGCGAGTTATCACGAGATCAACTGATTCTCTCTGTCTTTCTCTCGCCAGCCGCCACGACAGTCAGTCAGTCAGCCAGCCAGCTAGCCAGCCAGTCATTTCATTCTTCTTCTGCAGCCAGCCGGGGAAAGGCTTGCCTGCCAGCCACACGCCGCCAGGCAACGGGAGAAGAATAGGAGGTGACGGCAAACCGGTTGTATGGTTGTCAGAGCAATAAAGGACGGAGCAGAGCAGGCCTAGCTGCTGCCTACCGTGCTGTTCTTCTGTACACGCCCAGCTGGCCAACCAACCAACCAACCAGCTAGCTAACAAAGCGATCGACCCCAGCCCGCCCCCCCCCCCCACATTACCCACCTTACCGCCACCCTCCCCCCAAACGAGGTGGTGGGGGTCGCGTCCGATCTTCCCTGTCTCCGCGCTGTCAAATGTGGAGGTGAGAACGGAGGAATTCGCACTAGGACCGTGTGTCAACTATAACAGCGATTCATTGCGTGGATTTCACCAGAGAGAAAACACCGCCAACGGTAGTAGTTATCACATATTAGTGGTGGTGGTGGTGGTGGTGGACGTAGTGGTAGTGGCGGTAAACGTGGTGGACGTGGTGAACGTGGTGGTGAACGTGGTGGTGAGAGCTGTAGGTGGTGGCAGGTAGGAGGTACCACTTCCGGTCTGTTCACTTCCTGTCGGCTCTCGTCCTTGGTGGCACTCGTCCTCGTCGACAAAATCGCGGTAGAAGACTTTGGTGGCGTTACACGGGTGCAGCTTGTGAGCTATTGTGGCAACATCAGCCACGGCAATTGCGGAAACAGAAGAAATAACAACACCAGTGGTTGTGAGATGGTGTTTTATAATAAGGTACCGTGGATCATAATATTGTTCACTGCAAAAATACTGATTGCCGATTATCCACTCGCCGGTCTTTCCTGTGGATATTGTCAAGATGTCAATTATCATATCATGTTGGTTATAACAGTGTCTGCAATAGCAAAAGCACAAAGACGTGCCCAGGTTGTGTGTGATGTGAAAGAATTATTGCTGTCCATCCCGACTACAGTGCTTTGTACAATGATGGTCACACCAATGTTTAATAAGAGTCATAGAATAGTAATGCAATAACAGTAAGGATAGTGAGCAGTCATAACAAATTTGTTACCAGTTGTTGTAGCAGACTAGAAGAAACTATGGGAGAAAAGGTAATTGTTTACGCCACGGATTCACCAATATATTACGGCAGAAGTATGGGAAGTCAATACGCATCTAATGTGTTAGTATCAGAGAGGTATTTACAACAACCACTAACGTTCAATATATGTAGTATATAATATCAATAGGTGTCATGATGAACTCAACAGATAAGAGGTTTAAAACAAGAATAACAGCTGTAGAGCCGACATCAATAGAGGTCATAAAGCAAAAATGACAGCGGTAGCAGTAACAATATCGTCAATCGACACAGTGCCAACGACTAAATTTACGTCACTTATTGGTCTGTTCTACGATCAATACATTTCCGATACATAGATGTACGTAGCTATATATATAATCGACAAGATAAGTATATATATATATCTATATATATACCCGATGATTATTCATCAATTATTTATTCATTTTTAAACAGAAACTGATCCGAATGTGTTTGGTGGTCTGTTTCGATTCGTTATTTACACATCTCTCTCCATCCCGCGTGTTTCATCCCGCTGAATAGACCCACAACGGTCTCCCTATCACACATCTCGTGCACTCGTATTGTCGTGTATCCCGCATTCGTCCATCCATCCCTCTCTCTGTCCATGCATTTCTCTGTGTATCTATCTATCCATCTGTCCTTCATCCTCTCCATTTCTCATTCAGGCCGGCTGCGATAATCAATAACGACCTCCGAGGCGGGTATGTGTGTAGTTTTAATGCGCCCCGTCCCCGTCTGCGCTACCCAGCGGCAGCCGCAGCAGCAGCAGCAGCAGCAGCAGCGGTCGACCGGAGAATCACTCGACAAGGCGCTATGGATAATTAATAAGAGCCCCGTCTCTTAAGACCCATCGGTCGCCCACAGACACATCTACACACACGACGACACACAGTGAAATTCAACCACGAGGTCTTCCCGCGAGGACGAATAAGGATAACGTTTCTCTGTTCCCCTCTCTGTCTCCGCGTGTCTCCCGCGCTGCAACGGCTGGGAGGTGGGAAAAGGTAAAAAGGGACCTCGGTGACACGGGGAACGTGCTTCGGTCGACGGGGAACCAGCGTTTTACCTTGTTTTCGCCGTTGGCATCGCCCGGCAAGGAAGGGTAGGGGGCGTCTGGTCGACAGGCGACAGGAATAATAACACATCAGCCTACAGATTTTTCGGCTATTATTGAGCAACCTTGACCTTGAAATTCGAAATGCCGGCAGGAATAGATGCGGAGGGACAGTTTCAGCAATCCTCCTTTTAGCAATAACGGATGGTCTCACACAACGGCATTCACCCATTAGGTCTAAAAAAATTAATATAAGTGACTAGTTACCGATAAAATATGTGGCCTGAAAGAGTCTATTAGTGACTTCTTGGATCAGCGGCTGGCCCCACAGCGATATGGCGTCTATCAGCAAAGCGTGCATCGAGCTGTCCAACAGTATCCGGGGATTTCGCCTGGGTCGCACCCAACCCGACTCCAACAACGCCTCTGGGGTCACCCCCACGGCCAACGGTGGGACCGGGGGTACCGCAGGGGGGGCAGGGACAGGGGCGGGGACAGGAGGGGCTGGCGCAGGGCCCGGTGCCGGGGGCAAGGGAGATCAAGGATTCGCTGGTGTCCGGGGTATTTCATCGGGATCCGTCAGCGTGACGACCACCATAACCAGGGCTATTAAGTCAGCCACCAGCCGGGTCAAGGCCTTCGATAGGAATGGCCACGTCCCCCAGCAGCAGCAGCAGCAGCAGCAGCAGCAGCAGCCTGTGTCGCCGCAACAAGGCCAACCGCCGGTTTTACATCAGGCTCATTATCAATACGTGATAGCCAACGGGAACCATGTGTACGTGACAAACGGTATGAAGAACAAGCTGCTACAGAAGTTTCCTCACCTGACGCCCGTGGCGGTCATCACGGGGAGCTTACAACAGCGGCAGCAGCAGCTACATCAAAGACTGTGGGAAGACGACAAGTTCCTCACCTCTTTTTTCTCCTACTTCTCCCCGCGGGAGAGGTGTTGCTTGGCTCAGGTGTGTTCTTTGTGGAAAAAGGTTCTCTACGCCCCCCGTTTTTGGGTGGGAATTACGCCGGTGTTTCGCTGCAAAGAATGGAATAAAGACGAGGAATCGAAACGCAAATTTTATCAAAGCATCGAAGAACGGGAGTTCGATTCCGTCTGTCTTTTCGGTGCAACGGATAGAGACGTACGCGATGTGGTGCACAATTTTCCTTTCTGCAGGACCAACACGATTTCGTTCAGCTTGCGGTGTTCCAACGTCACCGACGCCGGTTTAGCCATTATATCGGAAAAGGCCGTCTCGGTGACGCGCCTAGAACTCTCGGGATGCAACGAGATCACAGAAGCCGGGCTCTGGGCGTCGTTGAATGCCCGGATAACGGCGCTCAGCGTGAGCGACTGCATCAACGTGGCCGACGACACGGTGGGCGCCATCGCGCAGCTGATGCCGCAGCTCACAGAGCTCAGCTTGCAGGCCTATCACGTGACCGATGCGGCGCTGTCGTTCTTCAGCGCCAAGCAGAGCTACACGATGAGTGTGCTCAAGCTGCAGTCGTGCTGGGAGATCACGAATCACGGCATCGTCAACGTGATCCACTCCCTGCCTAACCTCACCGTCCTCAGCCTCTCCGGCTGCAGCAAGATCACCGACGACGGCGTCGAACTGATCGCCGAGAACCTGCGCAAGCTGAAGTCTCTCGATCTCTCGTGGTGTCCCAGAATCACGGACGCCGCTCTGGAGTACATCGCCTGTGATCTGGGTCAACTGGAGGAACTCACTCTAGACAGGTTAGTGCCAAAGGGAACTCACTCTAGAAAGGTTAATACCAAAAGGGAAACTCGCTTTAGACAGGTTAGTACCAGAGAGAAACTCGCTCTAGACAGGTTAGTACCAGAAGGGAACTCACTCTAGACAGATTAGTACCAGAAGGGAACTCACTATAGACAGGTTAGTACCAGATGGGAGCTCACTCTAGACAGGTTAGTACCAGATGGGAGCTCACTCTAGACAGATTAGTACCAGAAGGGAACTCACTCTAGAAAGGTTAATACCAAAAGGGAAACTCGCTTTAGACAGGTTAGTACCAGAGAGAAACTCGCTCTAGACAGGTTAGTACCAGAAGGGAACTCACTCTAGACAGATTAGTACCAGAAGGGAACTCACTATAGACAGGTTAGTACCAGATGGGAGCTCACTCTAGACAGGTTAGTACCAGATGGGAGCTCACTCTAGACAGATTAGTACCAGAAGGGAACTCACTCTAGACAGGTAAGTGCCAAAGGGAAGCTCGTTCTAGACAGGTTAGTACTTGATGAACTCACCCTAGAAAGGTTAGTACCAGAAGAACCCACTCTGGAAGTGTTAGTCCTGGTTCAATTACTCTAGAAAGGTGAATATTAGAGGAAGTCACTTTATACTGGTCAATTGATACTAAAGGAACTCATTATAGACAGGCCATCATTATAGCAATTCACTTCAGACAGGTTAGCACTAGAGGAACTCACTCTAGACAATCTAGAGTTAGTACTCGAAGAAAGCATTCTAGACAGGTTTTTACTATAAAAACTCACTCTGACAGGTAACATAAAAAAATATTTTATATTGTAGTTGCCCAAATGTCGGATTAGAGAATTATTTTTTCACGGGCAACAGCTTTATTGTTTGATACACGTATAAACTCTTGAATCAGTTGTAGCCCCCCCCCCCCCCCCCCACTAGCCCTTCATGTAGCATATGACAAGTCCCTGGAAAACCGGATGTATGAGTTAATAAGGCATTGTTACCGTCGACATTGACCTCCCGAGTGTTTTTCGCGCCAGGCTGACCAAAGCGAGCACCAATCAAATAGCGGGAGTGCTGCCCACCAACAGCTTTACCATGAACCAAAACAAACATTTCATATGAGACACCGGAAGTAACGGTAAATGGGTCTCGGATGGTAGGCGGCGAAATATAAACCGAGACATAGTGCACTTCGCGTTATTATAGGAATGAAATGTCCCTTGAGTTGGGCGTTGTAGTCAGTGATGTCAGTAATTTTATGTCTGAGACCACACGACGGCCTACCCACCACCCCCCGTACGTTAAAAGGTGGACCCGGTGACTGCCTCCGCTGCAGCAGAGGCAACCGGACCCCCTCTGTGTATCATATACGGACTCTCCGAATCTTGGCTCGGTAGTCCACAGTCATGTAAGAGGTGGGGACCGAGAGTCATTACCGGTGACAACCCACGCCCACGGTCGTTATATGCCATGTTAGGGAGGGAGAGATGCCGTTGTTTTTAGCATAGCTCGTGTATCACTCGCGCCTAATGCTCAAATTACCATAATTTCGCGGGCTCCAACATGGAAGACCCACGCTTACAGTGAACGCCCGTGTCCTTCTCGTCTCCTTGCGTCGAGAAATATGAAATCTTAATGGCGCCGCCACACACGCGGAATCCATATCGAGCAGAGATGGAGCCAGTGGGGAGGTGGGGGTGGAGGGGGGGGGGGGCTTCTCCCAACCTGAAATGACTCACTGTCGAGTCCACATAAGAAGATCCCCCTGCTAAAATCGGCTTTACGGTATGGTCCCGACCCGCCCTAACTCACATAAACCCAACCCCTGGATCGGCTTGAGATGTCTGGTGAAATATTTATACCATATTATGAAAACTGCTATTAGCTACAGTACTTATTAGTTTTGTATGAACATGATAACAAAATCGGGGAAATAGTCGCCCCCCGCCAATTCAGACTCGAACTCTGCGTCCCTAATTTAGTCTTCGTGGGCACAAACCCGGCCCAAAACAACCATATTTTGATCTAACCTTTAATAAAAATTACCAGATTCCACAATTAGATCGTGGGCCCGTTTTTCCATTTTTAGCGCCAATATCGTGTTGTTGATCATCCGCTCAATCCGGACACGTTCCAATGGTGCACTGTTCAAGAAATCACCACCAGGGGGCACCACCATCCGCCCGCCATGTTCGGTGCGGTGCAATCCAAATCCGACACTCGGCCGTAGACTGACGAGCGTCTAAATCTGCAACCAGAGTCCCTCCATTTTGCCTACGTCGTCCCGGGAGACGCGAAGTACATGTATAGGAGGGCAAGGGCGAGGGCGAGGGCGAGGGCGAGGGCGAGGGCGATGGTTCGGCGAGCGGCAAGGTTCGCGGGGGACGATGAAATCGACAAATCCATTTCGGCTACGCAGCTTGTCTAAAAGCGGCAGGGGGCAGATTCACGACTGACGAAGGGGCGGAAAGAATCATTTATGGGGTAAAAGTCATATGTATACATTGAACAAGAGTACAAGAGTACAAGAGTATATATATATATATATATATATATATATATATATATATATATATATGTGTGTATTGATGTCAAAGCCATTGTACATTGTACGCCATATTAATTATCCAATCCGGCGCCAATCATGCATATATAAATACCAAATATTACAATATTACAAGTTAGATGGACATTGTTCAATCTATGCGGCCATGGTTCAAGCCATACGGACATAGTTCAAGCCAAATTGACATGGTGCAATCCCTTTGGACATGTACAAACCACATGGACACAGTACAAGCCATATGACCATAGTGCAAACCATATGGACATGGTGCAACCCATATGTATATGGTAGAAGCCCCATGGACATGGTATGAGCCATATGAACATGGTACCATCCATATGGTCATGGTACAAGCCATATGGACATGGTACAAGCCAAATTCCATGGTATAAGCCATATGGACATGGTACAAACCATGTGGACATGGTACAAACCATATAGACATGGTACACGCCAAATGCCATGGTTCAAGCCATATGGACACGGTAAAAGCCATTTGGACATGGTACAAACCATATGGACTCGGTACAAGCCATATGGACATGGTACAAGCCATATGGACATGGTTTAAGCCGTATGGACACAGTACAAGCCATATGGACACAGTACAAGCCATATGGACATGGTACAAGCCATATGGACATGGTACAAGCCATATGGACATGGTTTAAGCCGTATGGACACAGTACAAGCCATTTGGACACAGTACAAGCCATATGGACATGGTACAAGCCATATGGCTATGGTACAAGCCATATGGACATGGTACAAGCCATATGGACATGGTACAAGCCACATGGCTATGGTACAAGCCATATGGACATGGTTTAAGCCGTATGGACACAGTACAAGCCATTTTGACACAGTACAAGCCATATGGTCATGCTACAAGCCATATGGCTATGGTACAAGCCATATGGACATGGTACAAGCCATATGGACATGGTTTAAGCCGTATGGACACAGTACAAGCCATATGGACTCGGTACAAGCCATATGGACATGGTACAAGCCATATGGACATGGTACAAGCCATATGGACATGGTACAAGCCATATGGCTATGGTACAAGCCATATGGCTATGGTACAAGCCATATGGACATGGTTTAAGCCGTATGGACACAGTACAAGCCATTTGGACACAGTACAAGCCATATGGACATGGCACAAGCCATATGGCTATGGCACAAGCCATGTGGACATGGTTTAAGCCGTATAGACACAGTACAGGCCATTTGGACACAGTACAAGCCATATGGACATGGTTCAAGCCATATGGCTATGGTACAAGCCATATGGACATGGTTTAAGCCGTATGGACACAGTACAAGCCATATGGACATGGTACAAGCCATATGGACATGGTTTAAGCCGTATGGACACAGTACAAGCCATATGGACACAGTACAAGCCATATGGACATGGTACAAGCCATATGGACACAGTACAAGCCATATGGACATGGTACAAGCCATATTGACATGGTACAAACCATATGGCCATTGTGCAGACGAAGTGTCAATGGTACAAACATATGCATGGTGCAAACGACGTAACGGGAACAAGACATACGTAGGGTGCAAACAACGTAAATAATACACAAACATGCACGACAAAAACCACCTGTATATGGTACAACTATATTCATGGTAAACACAAGGTGAACATCTGTAGACCTTCGCCGTTAACCAGTAATACATGGAGCGCCCTTTATGTCAATATCGTGGCCACATCCGGTTTCACTAACCCCAATGGGATCCCAGTCGGTAGTGGAGGTAAATGTTTCCGTCCGGTTAATGGTTGTTTAGATTCATTTCCGGTATCTAGTCCAAGCCACTGCAGACAAAAAATACGTAAACATGAAACCATCCAATGAGCATCAAAGCCAGACTTCCGCAACCAGCCTCGTTATGTCTAGAGAGTCGACTTCCGGTTACTGGTTATCTCACTATAGGTGGCGTTCTAGGCTTATAGTGGGTGGCGAGAGGAGGAATAAAAGCAATGACCACTCCCTCCTTTCATTCAAGTGTGGCGGGTTAGAAAACATAACACGGCGGTACAATAGACGCGTGGGAGGCGGCCTGAAGAGCACTGGTGGGGGAGTGGGGTGGGGACGGGAGGGGTGGGGGGCGACGATTCGGAGAAAAGGCCGTAGGCCACACATTTTTACTGCACGTCATCAATGAATGGCGAAATAAGTGTTTCGGTTGGTGCAATAATCGCCACTATTTCAGTTACAAACAGTTGTAAATGATAAACTGGTTGACCTACGTACTCATATGTATTTGAATTTATGTGTAAAACAAAGTTATATATCTTAATTATTAATTATTAACAAAGAGATATATCACTTTGTTCTACAAAGAGACTCTTTAAAGGGCATATCCTCCTTGACTTCTTCAGGCCTGAATTCCTGAGGGCTGGATTATTACATTGCCTATCTGAACCCCGAAATTTCGGTATCCAGGCCTGAAGAGTTTAAAAGAAACACTTTCAATTGTTCGCGGAATCCAGATCTATCAGGATCAGTTCTTCCTGAGGCGGCCATTGGAATACTTCCATTCTAAGGACGGCCTCGCCCCCGGGGGTGGAGGGGGGTAACTAATACATAGCTGTGGGCGGTGGGGTCCGCGGTTAAGCCCCCCCCCCCCAAATCCGCTCGGTTGGAGCGTTTTACGGCCAACATCCGCTCGGTCGGAGCGTTTTACGGCCAACATCCGCTCGGTCGGGGCGTTTACGGCCAACATCCGCTCGGTCGTGGCGTTTACGGCCAACATCCGCTCGGTCGGGGCGTTTACGGCCAAAATCCGCTCGGAAGGGGCGTTTACGGCCAAAATCCGCTCAGAAGGGATATTTTGTTCACGGCAACCCCCTCTATGAACATTTTCAGATTCCCCCCTTCACCCCCCCCCCCCCCGGGGAGGGTGGGGGAGCTCTCGCATTGCAGGTACAAAACAAATCACAAAACTATCGACATTGAGGGAAAAGAAGAGTGCTGGACATGCCTGTCGATTGCGTTGATAATTCTTTAGCTTGTGATAATGTTGCATATAGCTGCGTCCCCTCACCCCCAGCACACGTCGTCCGCACAATTAACAAGGGTAATTGCAGACCGCCCGGCCCTGCTGTCGCTATGTTCTGATGGATCGTGCCATGCCCCTCGCTGGCAATGCTAACAAGCTCACGCTCATTTTTGGTTAGCCATAACGCCTTTGAATGCCTTGATTGAAGGTACCATGTTTCTCTCTCACTGAAGAAATACTCCGTGATGAATGGGTCATAATCAGTCATATGGATTTTTCCATATGACTGATATGGCGTGTTTTTTTCCGGGGTTGGTGACTATTGGTTAAAGGTGACAGTAAAGTCCACAGGTATACTAGGCGCAATCAAACGCGGCTGATCATTATGAAACCCGGTCAGCTTATTTTTCTGGTTTTTGTGGCGAGGCGATCGAGAGGGGAGGGGGGGGGGGATTACGCATGACAACAACAATTCTCTTCTGCGCACAATAATCAGCTACACAGCGGAAGCACTAAGCTTATAACAGTCTCATATTGCGACAAGTTAGTTCGCCGTGTAGATGGTTCATTCCAAGCGTTTGCGGAGCGCATGGAGATGTACGAAGCATGTAAACAAAAGTTTACATGCTTCTTAAGCCATTTAGGAAATGTTGTTACAAGTCATGTCCCTGAAGGTGATATATGTAGCCACATACGCCATAAAAAACGTGCCGGACGTCTTACGTCACTGAATTTGATAATGCGGCGACACAGCTTTGCTTTGCACTCTGATTCGGCCGCGACCGACAAAACGTGAGAAAACACACACTTTTGATTATTGTTATGTCGCAAAAATCCTTGACCTTTGGGGCTCGGGACGCCGGCGACCGCAGAGGCTTCTGTGTGTCCCCATCGCGCGAAGACCGCCAAGTCGGACATCACCTTGGCCACCTTGCCCGTGACATTTCCGGCCGATTTATTTCCATAGCAACAACACGATCGGCACTGATAAGCCAGAGACCGACTCGCAGAGTAATGACTGTCTCATGTCCCAGCCTAATAGCGTTGCATGCACTGGTAGTCAATACCCAGCGACCCCCCCCCCCGCCACCCACCCACCCCCCGGCGACTCACACCCCACACCCGCACCCCAAATTCACCCCTTCCCCCAATCCCCTCAACAGGCCCTACGGCAGTTACCCATCAAGACCAATAATCAGATACACGCGTGGGGCGGGAATAGGAGGTGAATACAATTAGGTCAGGTCGACCGAAGATGACCCCAATATGTCACCGACGGGTGTGTGTCTTGGGGGGGAATAGGGGAAGCGATTGGGCAATAGAATCTGGAGCTAATTTTAGAACTCCCCGTAATTCTCTTTCCATTGGGCACGCTCGCCGGAGCTATATTAGCTATTCAAGCAGTTGTTTCTCGCAAATTAAGACCAATCTGCATAGCATACTGAAATAAAATTTCGTCATTCACATTTACCACAATTGTAATATTTGCTTAAAACAGTCCAGGATCAAAAAGTATCTGCCTCGCTCCGCGACCTAACTGAAGGCGCGCCCCGTCATGCAGACCACCGTGATATTTTCATTGACCTCACACTCGACCTTGACTCAGGACGTCTTGGTGTTCCTCCCCCCCCCCACCCACCCCCTATGGTACAAGCATATGTAGCCCAAAGCCCCGCCCCCGCTTTCCGTGCCACGCCACCAACCATATGGTACTGCGCGGTCTACAATTACACCCAGGGTGCACTCACTCCATGTGAAGGTCAAGGCCGACGGGGCTATGCCATGTAAAGGTGGGATGACCGGATATAAGTGCAGATTTTTTTTATTGTATGTGATATCGTATTCCTCCCGTCTTGTTGTCTAATATGTCCTTGTTTGGATCCAGTCATATACAGACACCGTATTTCATCATATCAAGTTGAATTAAATGGCCGTATACAATGGAAGGGGCGGAAACATGATATATGGTGGCGATTTCCCAATTCATGGTTATTTAGTATTACATTAGTTCCTCGTACCACTGCCACCCCCCCCCGCCCCCTCCCCTCCATAATACGGAATAATGTGACCTCAGGTGAAACTTAATAAGTTACGTTTGTTTCTGTGCTTGTTCATCAGCGGACGATTACATTTAAACATGCGTCATCTACAAAGATAACTGTACCAAAAAGCTATTGAAATAAGCTTCCCGCGTAAATCATGTTAATGTATTGTGTCAATATAAGTCAGTCGTCTACACACAAATCTGTGACATTGTATATGTAGCTCTCTACTTTAAATCATGTCAAACAAAAACAAATTCTGGGTCTTATTTCTGCTTATCCTTGATGCGAATATTACAGTTTAGTGGAG
The DNA here is from genome assembly GCA_964019135.1 of Arenicola marina. Classification (NCBI taxonomy): domain Eukaryota; kingdom Metazoa; phylum Annelida; class Polychaeta; family Arenicolidae; genus Arenicola; species Arenicola marina. The sequence goes on along the minus strand of OZ025251.1, from coordinate 27,994,251 downwards.
TTCAAGTATGAATGATTCTTTTTAGCGTAAGTTGTAGAATTTCTGAACGTGCTCACTTTTTCACTTTACGTGAACGTGCTGTGATGCTAGCATAAAAATTCATTATGTAACGTGCTTGTACAGCCATGCAGGATTAACAGTAATTTCAGCTTTTAGTTAATATTATGTTGGTCTGAATAAATTGCTCAATACAGAAACATGCTGCTTATCTAACGAATACGACGAAGGCTGCTACATATTGCATCACGTGCATGGATTCGAGTGACATCAGATGGATGCCGTAACCCTAATTACTTGCTGATTCACCGCATGACCTCCATTTGACTTGCCATCCATTCGCAATTCCAAGATGGCGGCTTTATTCTGGACTTGATTTGTGCTCCATAAATAAACCGCCACAACACTGGTAGCCACCCGTGGGGTGCTCGATCAGCAATCAATACCCGGGGACTGGGAATAAGTCGCGTGATCTGTGCCGAATTATGGTTGCCATGGACCCCGGTCAGAGACGATTCCTCAATGAAGCAGCAGTACAAGCCACCATCAGCATCCCAGGTCGTGGCCGATGGCGGATTTAGGGTGCTATAAATACGACGAGGGTGTTTGCTATGGCATAAACCTCCCTCCCTACGACGTGATAAATTCCTCAAAATAACCCCGATGGCATTGATAGGGTAAACGAACGCGCTATTGGCCCATGCGGAATCAACTAAATATTGAATTATTAACTGACATAATTATTTTTCCGTCGGCGCAGCAAACTGTAATTTAGTTAGGCTTCAAGCGTTAGATTTACGAGGCGTTAAAATCACGGCAGGGAGTGTCTGTCAATATTTCTCCTCGATGAGGGGTAGTGGAGATGTAATGAAAAACATTAATATTCCGGTCGGGATTAAATTAACCAAATCCATAGTAGATCACTGGAATATCATAAAACGTGGTCGTCTGATAATTACTGAATCCATAAATCCGTTCTTTGCGCATAATGGAAATAAAGTGCTCATTACAATGAGTTCGAAGTGTGATGATCTCATATTTTGGTTCTTGACATTTGCGTTTGTTAAACCGTGTAGTCCTATATTGTAACTAATTAGCTGTATCGTAAATGCCAAAATTGTCCCAATCGGTGCATCGTTGATCATATCTTTCTCTGATACATTTATGTCCCCTTTCCAACAAAGTGTTTAATTTGATTGATATCTAAATTCGCTCATTCAAAAAAATGTGCTTAGATATATAAGATGGTATCGTATAAAAAAAAGAACTAAATAATTCTTAATCATTATTTTTTTACATTGATTTGTTTATCATGGTGCGAGAGCAGCCCGTCGTGGTAACGGCGGTGTCGTGCTGTGTCGCTTTTCTTTTGACAACTGACTCGTCAAATAAATGCAGCAACGGAGAAAAAAAAAGGTGGGCGGAACCTATAATGTCACCGCAAGGCGCACTGATTCATGTATCCGCGTCGTTGAATCGTCCCCGCTCCAAGATCAGCCGGTACGGCTTAAAATAGAACTGGTCTCCGGGTAAACATGGGTCAGAAAAATCCACTTTGAGCCAAGATCTTGGAAAGGGACATAAACGCTTGGGCTCCTGCGGTCTGGGATATTAATAAGAACCGTGGCACGTACGAAGATGCCACTGGGAGCGTGGGGGAGTCGATGGTGGGGAAGAAAGAGGGTCGGGGGGGGGGGGGGTCTGTATTCAGGGTATAGAACCCTCTGCGGGCCATATAATGAGCCGGTAGATTAGATGTGCTGGATGTAAATTTTGACTGGGGGTGTCTCGGTGCTGGCTAGAGCATTGAGGCCGATGATTCAGTGGGGTCATAACGATGGGGGGAGGGGGCGTTTTGAGTGCAGCTAACCTGGGGGCGTATGGCATTGATGGCGCTGGTACATTTATAGATGCAGCGAGTAGAATGTAATTAGTTGTATTAATTGGGATCTAGCCATATTTGTTCTGTTGTTTGTCATTGTGAGCTCGCATGAATCTACGTTAGTTTATCAATTTTAAGAAACTAAATGAATAACATTAATTTTGACCCCATTACTTAATTAAGAGACGATATTGGCACTCGGTAGTGCCTCAATTCGATTCTGGAGGGAGGGGTGGAGGGTGGAGGAAGGCGGGGTGCTCGCTGGGGTGGGGGATGTGGCGTGCTTTCAGTGTCCCTTGGACGCACTCGACGTGAAGAAATCACGTTGCCTGGGTTACGTTAGAATGGTGGGCGTTGCCGCGATAGGGCAGGTCGCTTGCTTGCCTTGTGGTATGGCTCCATGTGCTAACACGTATATAGCGTGGTCTAACGCTGTGAAGCGTCCATGTTGACGAGGGGACAGCAAGGCTTCCATGTGCAATGCGGTTAACCAGAACGTTGAGAATATCGGTCGCTGGCAGCCTGAACGTGCATGTTGGCTTCAGCTAAATATTGTTAAATATTACTAAATATTGTTTACCCTGGTTACCGTTGGTTTTATATGATATCTAAATGCCGCAAGACACGCACCGAATGCAATAGTTCATTTATCGTCTCTACTCACAATTTGGCTAAATTGCGATGCCCATATAGCCTACCAAGTTGCTGTGACGACAAAATGGCGTTCTAGACATCGCATTAACCGCCTCATTAACTAATTAGATAGTCGTATAATCACAAACAGACGATCGTGGGCAGAACCACTTTTTTCGTGTTACCCCGAGAAAAAATGCCAAATTGATGTAATGCACCTTAAAAATTATAATCCTTAGCTGTTTTCCATCGGGTGACTATATTATCGGAAAGATACATTTTTTGTGGTATTTGCGTGTGTGTGTAAGGAGGGTATTCCTGTGGCCAGTGGGGGTTGGAGGGTGGGTCTTTTGAACCTGTTTGTTACCACCCTCCATCCAATATCGCGAACAATATGACTAATTCAACGGTCCTAGAATCAGCTCAGTCACTGAGTGTGTCACTTTGATGCACATAACGTAACGCGCCTTCAATCTGCCTCGTCTGCCGTCTACATTGGCCTGGCTACCCCACTCATTGCATTTGTTCGGTTTTATATCAATTGCTTCCCCACTAATATTCCGCGGCTCTCTGTCTAACTATAAAACTGCAATCATAATACTAAGTATGCAATTGCAAGCAAGTGCATTGCCATTTTGAGGATAATTCTTTTTATATCACCCGGTGGGTAACCATGCAAATAGGAGACAAAGAGAAAATTGCGATAGAGATTAGTGACAGTTAAACTGCGGTCGTCTCCATGACACCATCAACCTCATCCTGCCTGTCGAGTCATCCCCATTGCTTGAAGATAACTGCCCCCCCCCCCCATCCTCATCATCCCCCCGGCTTCCCCGATTCCCCCGTGTTATCAAGGTGGCCAGACCCCAAATTTCCCGAGAGGGCGTCACCCTCAGTGAGCGTGATGACCGGTAAGGGAAAGTCCTTGGATCATCTCTCTCGCATTGGGCGGACGGGAGGGGCAGGGTGGGGCACGAGTGGGCGAGGGTATGAGGGTAGGTGGACCGATCAAAAGTGGAGGTAATATCGGTGGCCAGAAACATCAAGAAGATTTTACCCTCATCTGTAATTGTCTGTGGTGTTTTTAACTGCCAGCAACGAGCGCGCAGAACTGATGCTAGTTACAGGTGGCCAAATAACACGCTTCCTGGCGCTTGCATCTTGTCTAGCTTCAGAGCAAAAAATAAACCGCTTTAAAAAATGTATGCTTCAATAAACACAACCTATATTATGATATAATGGATTAAGCATCGTGAGGATTGACATGCTCTATTCCTGTAGTAGCGTGTCGCCTCGCTAAACCCTGCCTTGTTGTGTCGATATTAAATGCCGTCTACCATGTATCGCGCCAAAGCCTCTTCTTAACGCTTTGTATTCCATGATTAAAATTAACATCTGCACTGTTCATGCACATATTTTATGATATATTTATTATTCTATAACTATGTAATAAATTACAATATGATAACTATATAAGCGGCGGAGGGACGCTTGTAACTCCTTCCTCGGGCGCAACCCATTGACTAATTCTACCCGCGGACACAAGGAGCCAATGGGAATGGTGCTTCCCGGATCATATTGCTAGACCTCAAATTTTAGTTTTTTGCTTCAGGTCGTTACTGACACGACTATTTATTTCTATTTCTATTTCAGATAAACAAATGTAGTGATGTACATTAAATACTGCACAGTCTGCACATTTTCTTTCCTATACCAATGGGCGCAGCGGTGTATGGCTCCGATTCGTGAACTACTATAACCATACTTTATTTACCGTTGTTTATTACACAAAAACAAACCGGCAATCACATATATTTTCTGTATTAGAAGAATTCTTAGAAAAGCTTCCACCCATGAATCAGACAGGGATAATGCTATCCCACGTTTAGCCCCTGCTATCTCCATTAGAAAAATTGCACACGCAACTATTTCCGACACCCTTACAGATTCAGCAATGCACGACGCAAGATGTTTGTGACTGGGCCTTAGAACACTTGGCAACGCGTTATTCCTACGCGCAATTTTCCTATTAACGTCAAATTAACGTCATTTTGGAGGACGCTACGACCTTGAGGTGCACGGGTCGACCTTGGGAACAGGCGGCGCATGTAGTAACATGTTTTCCTATTGTCTCCTCACTCACAAGATATCACCCGTTGACGTAGAGGTTGTTAGTGTGCCTTCGGTTTGCCTTAACGAGTTAGGGTCACAGAATGGCACGGAGGGGGGAACCGGCCATGTGCTATACAACAGGGAACGAGCCATACTCATACCCAGGCGCATGCTGAAACGCAAAGAGAATCCCTGTTATGCAATTACGGGGAATTAGCTTCATTATCAAGCGTTTCGTATCATCGTTAGCTAGAATGAGATTTTTTCCGAATATGATTACGCAAACGGACTTTATTTCTGGAACATGTCTTTTCGGGGGGAGGCGACAGTGAATATTTGCGTCCGTAAAGCAGGTTTGTCGGGAAAAATGAATAAAGCGAGCGGGTCTGCATGGAGCAGCGACATAGAGCGGGTCATTGGACAAAATATAAATCCTTTCCGACCGGATGTTGGCGGCGACAAGGAGGGCTTTACAGCGGGACCCTCCCAAACCCAGCATTGTATTAAGTACCCCCCCTCCCCCGGCCTAGGTGATACATTAGAGACAGCACGGAAGCATACAGGTTACACACGCGTGTCTTCGGGGTTTTCGCCAGTGTCGGTGGACGTTCGTTGAGGATGTTGGGGTCCAAAATCCCTAAATGGAAAGGGAGGGAGGGCAGAAGTGGTCGGTGTAACAGTGTCCTACAGAAGTGGTCGGTATAACAGGGCCATACAGAAGTGGTCGGTATAACCTACAGAAGTGGTCGGTATAACCTACAGTAGTGGTCGATATAACCTACAGAAGTGGTCGGTATAACCTACAGAAGTGGTCGGTATAACAGGGTCATGCAGAAGTGGTCGGTGTAACAGAGCCATACAGCAGTGGTCGGTGTAACAGAGCCATACAGCAGTGGTCGGTATAACAGGGCCATACAGGAGTGGTCGGTATAACCTACAGAAGTGGCAGAGCCATACAGAAGTGGTCGGTATAACAGGGCCATACAGAAATGGTCCGTATAACAGAATCATACAGAAGTGGTCGGTATAACATGGCCATAAAGAAATGGTAAGTATAACCTACAGAAGTGGTCGGTATAAAAGGCCATACAGAAGTGGTCGGTACAACCTACAGAAGTGGTCGGTATAAAAGGCCGTACAGAAGTGGTCGGTATAACCTACAGTAGTGGTCAGTATAACCTACAGAAGTGGTCGGTATAAAAGGCCATACAGAAGTGGTCAGTTTAACCTACAGAAGTGGTCGGTATAACAGGGCCGTACAATAGCAGTCACGCACTCCATAGCGGTGCGCCTAGCCGCATATTATATCCCGCTATGGCCGCCCTGTCGTCATGAATGGCATGCTTGCCCGCCTGCCTGCCCCGAGAGTCCAAGGCTATAACCCTAGGAGGTTGGTCAACAGCGGCCAAATATAGATAGCCCAGCGTCGAGCCCGTGTGGTTGTGTGCCCCTTCCCCTGCCGTGGGCCGGGGGGCGCACGGGTCGGGGCCGCGGGTGGGTCTTTCCTTTCCTTGCCTAAGCCGTACGCTGTCCCTCGCTTCCCGTCTAAGCCCGTACAAGGCGCGGCGACCCTGTCCCTTGTAACCATGGCCCCGGCCTGGCCCCTAGCCGCTGCTCCGTGAGAGGTCCATGGGAGGGCGGCATGCAGTCGCGTCGCTGGAAACCTTCCTCCCGGCCGGAAAGTCAATCCCACAACGAGGCTTCTACAAATTAGCCCTGGGGACGAGATTGGGGAACGTACGTCCTATGTGGCTCTACATCACACACCAAATACCACTTTACCCCGCACCCCCTACTCACTTCCCCAGCCTTACCGCTCGCTCCCCTCCCACCCCTCAACATGAACCCACAGGATATAGGTTGTACGCAGAATGAGGTGAAGGTGGGGGGGGGGGGGGTGTGTGTGCGGGAATGACGCTGGGGAGTAGGAGAGGTCTTTTCAACCAGAACACAACTGTGAGACGGGAATTAACTGAGGGATGGGAGTCGGCCTCTGGGATTATTGGTGGGGGTTGGGCGGGAGGGGGGACGCCGGTGTTCAGGGTTATGGGGTATCATGGGGAGTGGGGTATGTTGGACAGGGACCGGGGACCAGTGTAATCATGGTCACGTGACATTGCCCTTTGTGGACGATGTATTACGCATTCTATATGGGACTTCTATTTGGTCCATATTTCTTCATCAAATGAGGAGTCCATTAGCGAAACTAACAGCGCTATCCCCAACTCGATATATATACAGCATTTGAGATTAGATAATGGTCAATTGATACTAAAAAATATGCAAAATTGTATTGTACAACAGGAAATGATTTGATTGATAAATTACAATACATTTCTCTTTCCCTAGCATTCTTCATACATCCATAGACATTAAAGTCTTCTCTTGCCCAATAATAGCATTGTAATAATGACAAGCCCATAACATTTATGACACAGTAGTCCCCAGGGATTTCATTGGGGTTTAATGTAAACAAAGAATGACAGTCCTTGTTTACAAGTCCCCTAGGATGTCATTTGGGTTTAATGTAAACAAAGAATGCCAGTCCTTGTTTAGAAGTGCCATGGAATGTCAATCGGGTTTAATGTAAACAAAGAATGCCAGTCCTTGTTTAGAAGTCTCCTAGCATGTCAGTCGGGTTTAATGTGATCAAAGAATGACAGTCCCTGTTTACAAGTCCCCTATTATGTCAATGGGGTGTAATGTGAACCAAGAATGCCAGTCCTTGTTTAGACGTGCCCTGGGATGTCAATGGGGTTGTATATGACCAAAGAACGACAGTTCTTGTTTACAAGTCCCCTATGATGTGATTAGGGTTTAATATGAACAAAGAATGCCAGTCCTTGTTTAACTATCATGACAGACGACACCTCATGTTGCCCATTTAAAGCAGATACCATCAGTGCCCCTGCATGCAATCATGGTAGGATTTTAGGCACCTGACTTCAACTCGCGCTGTGTGTCGGTAGGATGCCACCTAGGATTGTCTATGCCACAGCTTCCGCTTGCAGCAGCACGAACACGCCTTGAAGTCAGAATGCCGCGTAACTAACGATTTCAGACCCATCCACTAAGGGGGACAACACAGGACGTGCGCACGCATGTATACCCGCCCCCCCCCCCCCCACCTCCCCCCTTCCCTTGATATTACATTACAACGCCATTACCAGTGCAGTCCTTTTTACCCCAGTCGATGTGCTTTAAGACTTGTGCGTTAGATACGGTGACGGGTAGCTTTGTTCTCGGTCTGAATGGAAGCATTAGCACCGCTCTGGTGTAAAACACCCGTGATCAGCGGACCTCTGTCAGAGCTCCACCTTGATCGACGTCGTTACTACACTCATCTGCGGATGGTCACATACGTGCTGCGGGGAATCGCGGATGAATATGTATGCAACGCAGAAAAAGTCTCCCTTGATTTTTGTGTCTGTCATAGTCATATCGCTTTTGCCTGGAGGCATGTGTAAAAATATTTTTGTTTAAAATGGTGTAATACAAGTTTGTGTAACACACATATCACATGGTATGACTGACGATAACTGGGTATTATTTATGGCAGTGATCGGCAACTTGATATATTTCCCGCGTCACCTTCTAAAACAAATTATATGTTACGTTTTGCCTCATTTCCTAGAGCAACGCCAATGCCAGATTTTGTTACATAAACGATATGCCTTAAACAGGTATTGGTGTGGCGGACTATATCTGACAATGCTATGATTTCATTAAAACACACAACAAAACTGGCGAGCAGCATAGGCTATCAGACCAGTCAGGTGCACTCGTTCGAGAAAGCCGAACATCGTACGACTGCAAAGGCCCTAATGCCTTTCTGTATTAACAGCCCATTTATATCGAGGGCGTTTAACTGGTGTACACGTTTGTTTGGCTTTGATTCGATGTGACATTACTTACAGGTTTCATCAGGTAGAAGCAAAAATGAAACCGGCTTTGTGAGGTTGTAGCTTGGTTAGGGGTGACACGCCTGAACAAGATATGGAAGTCTCCGGTAATCGAAAGCCAAGATCAGGGACACCACTGGTCGGGCAATATCCTCGGACGGCTGACTAAATCGTTATCCCCCTGTTTCTTCTAAGGAACAATGCGTGCTTCTAATGGTACGCCCACGGGTCATGAAGTACTCGATAAAACAGGAAAATACATGTAGAATGTGTGATCATTTCTTCTATATTTATTGCTCCCAGTGTCGGCGCTGTACAAACACAAGGAGCCGTCATTATAAGCAGCTGTGAATGGACAATTAAAGACCAATATGTTACTACCTTTTGAATCTTCCCCTCCTCAGCGGAAATGGATTAAATGTATTCGTATCGTTGTGGCGGCGTGGCCAAGAAAACCTACTGGGGGAGAAATATCTACTGAGGAAGAAATACCTACTGGGGGAGAAATACTTTCCGGGGGGAGAAATACCTACTGGAGAAGAAATACCTACTGGGGGAGAAATGCCTACTGGGGGAGAAATACCCCGCCGGCCGCATGAGCTACACACTAAGGGTGCCACATCTGCACAGTCTCACATGGTAGCCCAGTTTTTGAGTTGACTGAGGAAAGCATGGCCACGGAACGAATCGATTCTAGAGGACTACAGTCAACACAGACAACCACAGGCTCTCAGACCCCATGGAAGCAGCTCTCAGACCCCAGGGAAGCAGCTCTCAGACCCCAGGGAAGCAGCTCTCAGACCCCAGGGAAGCAGCTCTCAGACCCCAGGGAAGCAAATATTGATACCTTCGCTGCGGTGATATAAACAAGATTTCACCTCCTACCCGGTAGTCGCAATTTGTCATCGGCTTCTTTCGTGCTGTTAAATTATATTTTCCTTGCTCAGTCCTCATAGTCTTCTCATCGGGTTTAATTTGTCAGTCGGTCTGTCCACAATTATGATAATACGCCCGACTAATACATGTTAATGGGGCAATTAATATTGAGGTGAAAACTGGCAGTCCAGCCTCGATCTGCAGCTAGGGTGCCAACTCGGAAAACGATCGTTGCTGCTAATGGTACCGTTCTTTCCATTGTTTAAATGTTCGAAAGGCCACTTTTGACTGAATACGACGAACGGCTGCTCATGGTAAACATATACTGATATATAATCACTAGTTATTTAAACCTACGACCGCATTCACATGTGTCTTCATGTGGAGGGCATCAAATAATATAATGCAGGTACGAAGACATCTGTAATGACAATTATGGATGGAGATATCTTCCTTCCAAAACATCACGATAGGGTTGCCATCGACTGCAAAAGCACACACAACATTCTAATGCGATGTGTTGACAGCACGAATAGAAGTACCGCCGGCAGCGAGTACACCGGTGAACCACTCTGGCTGACATCATCATCCGCACCCTTTGAAACAAGAGATTTAACAAAACGCTCAGGATGGGTGGTTGGAAAAAATGCATTAGGCATGTTTACTTAACAGCCCCGCCCCCCCCCCCCTTCCCCCCCGTCTCCCACCATCACCACCATTGCTCACGACGCCCGTTAGCTCGATCGAGACACCCGTTATAACGATCTAGACACATCTTACATCGATCTAGACACATCTTACATCGATCTAGGCACATCTAGCATTGATCTAGACACCCGATTCAACGGTCTAGACGCCCGATATTGCGATCTGGACATTCATTACAACGACCTGGCACCAGTTTTAGCGCTCTTGATACCCATAATAACTATTTAGACGCTGTTAGTGGCGTGTTAGACCCCCGTTATAACACCAGACCCCAGGAACAACTGTCGTGGCAACCATGACAACGTGCCTTAGCGATCGTGATATCAATTACGGCGCTTATTTTACCTGTGATGTCCCCTGTCCATCTGAGAGACCTGTAGCGATGCAGGGTTAGTGGCGGGATCCATGGGAGGGATAGGGTGGATAAAGGTTACCATGGGGATGGGTGGGTACACATGTGGCTGTAAGGTGCCATGGAAATATAAGTACATATCGTGAGTACAGAATGCAATATTTATTACCTAGTTTATCGTCCTTTTCAGCCTAATGTCTCATCACCACCATTTGTTTACTGTATTTGTTTGCCGTCCTCTCAAGCCTAAATGTCTTACCACCTCCATGTGTTCAACGTCCTCTCCAACTCAATGTCTCACCACGTCTATGTATTCACCGTCCTCTCCAGCCTAATGTCTCACCACCTCCATGTGTTTACCGTCCTCTAAAGCCTAATGTCGCACCACCTCCATGTGTTTACCTCCTCTTCAGCATAATGTCTCACCACATTCATGTGTTCACCGTCCTCTCCAGCCTAGTGTCTCACCACCTCCATGTGTTCACCGTCCCCTCCAGCCTAATGTCTCACCACCTCCATGTGTTCACCGTCCTCTCCAGCCTAATGTCTCACCACCTCCATGTGTTCACCGTCCTCTCCAGTCTAATGTATCACTACCTCCATGTGTTCACCGTCCTCTCCAGCCTAGTGTCTCACCACTTCCATGTGTTCACCGTCCTCTCCAGCCTAGTGTCTCACCACTTCCATGTGTTCACCGTCCTCTCCAGCCTAATGTCTCACTACCTCCATGTGTTCACCGTCCCCTCCAGCCTAATGTCTCACCACCTCCATTTGTTCACCGTCCTCTCCAGCCTAATGTCTCACTACCTCCATGTGTTCACCGTCCTCTCCAGCCTAATGTCTCACTACCTCCATGTGTTCACCGTCCCCTCCAGCCTAATGTCTCACCACCTCCATTTGTTCACCGTCCTCTCCAGCCTAATGTCTCACCACCGCCATGTGTTCACGGTCCTCTCCAGCCTAGTGTCTCACCACTTCCATGTGTTCACCGTCCTCTCCAGCCTAATGTCTCACTACCTCCATGTGTTCACCGTCCCCTCCAGCCTAATGTCTCATTACCTCCATTTGTTCACCGTCCTCTCCAGCCTAATGTCTCACTACCTCCATGTGTTCACCGTTCCCTCCAGCCTAATGTCTCACCACCTTCATGAGTCCACCGTCCCCTCCAGCCTAATGTCCCACCACCTCCATGTGTTCACCGTCCTCGCCAGCCTAATGTCTCACCACCTCTATGTGTTCACCGTCCTCGCCAGGCTAATGTCTCACCACCTCTATGTGTTCACCGTCCTCGCCAGGCTAATGTCTCACCACCTCCATGTGTTCACCGTCCTCGCCAGCCTAATGTCTCACTAAAGTCTGACCATCTCCCTTTGCTCTTTACCAGGTGCTCACACATCACGGATATCGGAGTGGGATACCTCTCGACCATGGCCACACTCCTCAGGTTGTTCCTACGCTGGTGCATTCAACTGCGAGATTTCGGTCTTCAACATCTGTATACCATGAAAAACCTCAAAGTGCTTTCACTGGCAGGTACGTGTATCAAATAATCCGCAACCAATGATGCATGTTATTAATGTCGTGAATACAGCTCACATTGGTTGACACATGATATATTGGAGAATAATTTCCGGGAATTTTTTTGTTGGATTTTTCTTCGTTTACAACTTTTATTTTAGTTATACAACAGTGCGGTGTGATGAAAAATTCAGGATGGCTGAACAATTATTTAGGGGAACGCAGGGCGGACACTTGACCTCATTGGACCTGGGTGAAACACGACCCGTGGCGTGATAAATTGCTCGTAGCCGTTACAACGGCCAATCATCGCCATATCAAGGTCAAGTGGGACAAAGAAACGTGAACAAACATAAAGCCTTTATTAATAATAACACGGGTTGTCTGCTGTAGTAGCACTTGCCTAGCCAAGTGTGGTGAGGGTGGGGATGGGCAAGGGCATGGGAGGAAGGAGCGTGGGGGGTGCGGATGGAGATGGCAGGACGGGGTGGGGCGGGGCGTGGGGATGGGATGGCCTGGGGGTTATTACGATAAGAGGGTGCATGGTGGTTGAGAGAGGGCTCGGCGCCTTGAGGGGGTCGGGGTCCCTGCAGGCGGCGCGGGGTGAAGTCCTGGAGCCACCCCGCAGCGGGACCGGCCGGCGCCAGCGGTCTATTGCGTCCTCGCTCTGGTGGCTGGCCGTCGCCAATCCGGGACGGAGGGGCCAGATATAATCGGACAGTTAGTTGGGAGGGGTATGGACGAGGGGGGGGGCGTGGCGAGCGCGGGATCCCGCCGCTGGCAAAGCCGCCAACACAGTAGTAAGAGGGGCGGCAGGAGAGAGGAGGGAGGGGGAGGGGGGACGGGGCTGAGGGAGGGAGGGGGTACGTAGGATGGGTGGGTGATGAGGGCGGGAGATAGGTTGAGCGGGGGGGGGTGAGGTAGGGAGGTAGTGTGGGTGGGGGGTGAAGGATTTCCATTTCCACCCCGACGCCCCCGCTGCCCTGTGGACCAACGTATGAGGAGGCAGGACTTCAACTAAGGGGAAGGAAGAAGAGGTGGAGTCGCCGTAGGGTGAGGCCAGAGAGAGGGGGAATCGAGAAGGATGTCATGGTTCGGTTTATGAATGGACATTAAAACCCATACGCAACCCCCACCCCACGACCATGCCCCCTCCAACGACCCCCCCCCCCCCGCCCCTCCCCCGCCTCCTTTCTCCCCCCAATGCCCTCCCCAACGACCCCGCCCCATTCCTCCCAACAATGCCCTCTCCAACGACTACACCCCCCGCCCCCCCCCCTGTACTCCCTGCCCCACCCATGCCTCATAAAGTGCGGGAGGGCCGTCGCGGCGTCGGCTGGGCATGAGGCCTCCATAAATCATTGCCCAGCCGAGGATACGTGTAAGATTTATCACTCGAACTTTGTGTCATGCACTAAGCTAACGTCATCTACGTCTGGCATCACACTGCTGACGTCCCCATCTTACCCCCACGTCTACGTCACTGTTCGCCGGAAAATTCTCGTTAATCAGTCCTATCTGGCTTCCCTCAATACAGTTTTTGTTTTCACGTTTTGCGTCTCCCATTCAGTTCAATTACGTTCGCCAGGACAGACGAGGTGCGATAAGCTTCAACTTGCTTGATGATTTAATCATGCCTTCTTTCGTTTTTTTAACATACGTTATGTTATGTTCTTTTTTCTCGTCCATAATTAAATACAAAGTCTGTGGTATCTAAGGGATTAACCTATGGATGGAACGTAGGATGGCGTCGATAGTGGCCAACATGAATCAGAAAATATACAAGTTATGACGGTTTATGTTGGATTTTAGGATTCCTATTATACGAATTGTTTGAGATAAATATATATGAAATAATGTTATTGATACATTAACAACACGTACCTTTACGACTCAAATCCTTCATTTGGTTCAAGAAGGAGCGACAAATTCGCTTTCTTTTCAACAGGCGTTGCATATTCGTTAATTAAACTAAGATAAGATGATTTGTATTCAAGGTTACATATGCAGCAATATTTCCCTGACAGTGGCAAAGTTTGAGAATTAAGTTTTTTTGCCAAACTAATGCCTCTCGTGCCAGAAAGTGTGGCTTTCTTGTGAGCTGCGCCATGAACACTTCGGCACCGTTGCCTTTTTGTGTTTTTTTAAATAAGATAACTTATCTATTTCGTACATTCACAGTCAGATAATGTATCCGAGACATTTCTCCAAAATAAGTCAACTAATATATGTTTAGCATGGACATTTTTACGTTTAGCACTATTTACCTTTGTCGCAGACAATTCAATGGAATGCTCTGGTTAAGAATTCGCACAAAACCCTCGTCCTATATGGCGATGTTGGCCCCTGAATGGCACTAACATCCTTAAGATAGCAGAAAGTAAAATAATTGAAGGGTATCATAATCGAAGAAATGAAACTTGCCCTTAACTTTCTTTCAAATGTTGTTATCTAACTGGTAGGACACCGGCCATATATCTCACGTCTTGGGTGCCTCATGTAGTCTGATCTAGTCCATTGCAAATATTCTGGTACAAGTGAACCTGAATCTTAATTTGTATAACAAAAACGGTCGGATATGTATCTAGATCACATTGAAAGTTGAGTGTGAATATGATGATCATGGGGTTAACCTACTAAAGTCAAGGACCAGCCTTAATTTCATCCATTCTATAATCATCTTTTAACAACAATACACTATGAAACGGCGGGCGGTACGGCCGACCAGATGGGGGTGAGTGGCGGTATCCATTGAGTTTCGTGGAAGAGGATGACAAGGGCGCCCCAATTACCCGCTGAGCGCTGGTGGGGCCCTACATTCCCTTCACCGCTGGACGAGACTCAATAGGGGCTTCATGTTATCATGACTGCACGTGGTTCGCTGGAAAATCTCAATGAAGGGAGAAGGAAGAAGGGCTATAGAAGAGACAGAAATCATATAAATGGTCGCCAACAGTTGAACAATACTTCATGTTTATCCGCCCACCAGGAAGGGATGACGTCACGTAGGCGGAAGTGACGTCAGAAGCAGATGAAATAGTGCCGGTTCACTCCCAAGAATGTGCAAATTGCACAGATTTTGTTGGAGAAGTACATGGCGCCTGCCTGCCTTAAAACCGTTCATGCAACATTGTTTTCCACTGACAAACAGTTAAAAAATGTGTCAATGGATATGACGCATTCGGGTCCTTGTTTGAATAATGCAAATATATAATAAGCAAATAATAAAGGGCAGGTTGTGAAAGAGATTTATTCTAGATTTGCGCATCGCTTGTGACTTTTTTGTGTAATACGTCATCAAACTCGAAGATATGTGTCAGAATGTTTACACCTTGGCTAACACTTCAGTGAATAGCTTGTTGCTAGCCTGTCTTTTTCCATGAGATGCCCCTGCAATATAAAAAAAAAGTAACAGAGATTGACATTGGGTTGACATTGGGTAGGCATTGGGTAGGCATTGGGGTATTTGGGTAGTCTTCCTTGTAGGCTGTAAGTAGACCACCATTCGCTGGCGTACAGCAGGTTGCTTAGAACATGTCGCTATTAGCATTTACAGGGCATGTGAACGAAGGAAATAAACTGGAATTTTAAGGTGTATGGCCACTTTTATGCACACTGAGGCTAAACTTGGCTAAATAAACCGCTAGGGTACACCGAAATTGAGTTACAGATACAAGCGAATTTACATGCGGAAATATATCCATACATGTAAATTAAATTTATTGATATATATATATAGAACCACGCACCGGCCGCTTGGCCTGGCATAGCAGAGCCCACTCAACAATAGCCGAACACATAACAATGAGCATAGGGTGACCCCATGCTCATGGGAAACATCGTTCAATATAGGAGACATTACAGCATTTGGCCCAGTGAGAGCACCCGACGAACGAACACCACGGCCCATGTTTGTCTCCAGTCGCCGACATACTCATCCCGACACACACACACACATAGCCGGTTTGTTATTTCAACACCCTGGTTCTGTCTCCCCCTTACTACAGTTTAATGCACAGCCTCGACCACCTCCCAATCTGCCCGCTCTACCCTACCCTCTCCCTCCCATCCACAACAACCAAGGCGCTAACCCCCTCAACATACATACATGCTCACACACCACTCTTCACCCCATCCCCACCCTGACCCTCACCCCCACGCCCACCCCTACCTTCCCATCATCCCCCCCTTTTCTGGCCCTCTTTTTGTCACTTTGCGAGTGTCGGCCTCGTTAATAATAGAAGTCCATTACACGGGCGCAGATGCCTCCTTTGCCAAATTGGAAGGTAAACACGGGGCCGTTGGGCTGGCGACCTTGCCATGCCGGGATGGGTGGGAGACATGCATAGCGCGGCCATTCTGATTTTTCCACTTGGTCGGATTAAATGAATTGGGCCAGGCCACGATGAAGGCCATGCCGAAACAGCACCACGTGACTGGCCATACAAATACGGCAGGACTGAAAAGCCAACAACACCATATCACTGCCATACGCTATAGGGGTATATGCCAGAGTGCGTGCTAACCTTCGCCATCATTGACGGTTAGATCCATTATTACGGGTTCGAGTTTATTATTATGTGCGGAGTTTGTGACATCTGTTGAGCCTATAGTGAAGCTTGTTTAAATTTTTGACGACTGCTTAATTATTAAAGTTTTTATTGTTTGATATA
This sequence comes from Arenicola marina, assembly GCA_964019135.1. Lineage (NCBI taxonomy): Eukaryota > Metazoa > Annelida > Polychaeta > Arenicolidae > Arenicola > Arenicola marina. Next base: position 27,977,598 of record OZ025251.1, on the reverse strand, counting down.
TGTGGTAAGAAATCCGGTCAGTGACTCTGTTATGCCAAAAGATAGGGGATCAGAATGGAATTCATCTGTATTTAAACCTTCAGAAGGAGCGATGGGAAGTATCGGGGTAAAACACATTTTCGGTGTTGAGAAATATATAAAGCTATATAACTCTGAACCTGGATAGGTAACTCGCAAAAGCGGCCACTTCGCCATGTGTACTCCCAGCGAAATCGTCTCACCTCGTCCACGAGAAATCTGGCGAAAGATCACTGAATGGTCTCTTCAGCTTCATCCAAGTTGATCATACAATGAATGGAGCCTTAGGACGGCTTATAGAAACCCAGAGTGCCTAGATTTCCCTGTGGAGCATTTCCCCCAAATCAGTAGAAGGTTGTGTGCGGCAGGGGGGGGCGGGCGATACGAGACCACCTACGTCCTGGTGGATGGATGCTGCGGGGGCGAAGGCTGAAGTCTGATGACTAGAATAGTAGCCGATTCTTAACCCAATGGCTCCCTCTCCTCTTAAATCAGGTGTAATGCGATCAAAAGAGCCCCAGGCGTAAGACCTGCCAGACGTTGTAAGCCAATTCTGCCTTGCGAATGGCGAGGAATTGCAGTAGACAGCTAGCGGCGAGAGGAGGCAGTACCAGAGGAGGCCGACAGCTATGGCGATGTCTTCAGCGCCGAGGCCATCATGGCCAAATCCGGGTCCTCTCGTGGGTAGGAGTCAGCTGCTGGCAAATCAAAAGCGCTGTCTGTGCCTCTCTCTCCCTCTTCATCTTTTGCCAGGGCGCTCTAAAAGTGTTCGTGGGTTCTGTGATTCCCTAGCACCTTAATCATGATAATGTCATGTTATATATTGGAGTCAAGATTCACAAAATTATGTTTTTGTCTAAGTGAAAATATTGTCTTCGTACATGAGCACCAAATGGATAATAGCACTTTGATACACTCTGACACTATGATGAAGGTGATGGACAGGGCGATCATCTGTACCGCCATCGAGTTGTTGTAAAGAGAAAAAAGTATATAACTGAAGCTGAAACTGAAATGAGAAGCTTCTAATGAACGTGACCTGTGTAATGAGCAAGGAACACGTAAAGCAAATTAACATGGAGAGAATGACCAATCTTTCCAGTCATTCCAGTGGACTATACGGAAAAGAAAAGGAAAAAAGATATTTTAAACCATAAGGCGGGCTTTGCACAGTGGGAGTATATGCCTTTAATAAATACCCAATGCGAGTTTTAATGACGTCATTTTGTCATGTACATATCCTGGACGGTAAATTAGTCTAATTCAGAGACAGATTGAAAATAAGGAAATAACCCAAAATACAAGTTTACCATTGTTTATCCCAGGTATAATTTCATATAAAGATCGTTTGCCACCAGCCTGGGATTTATGGGGTTATTAACGGACCATTTGATCAAACATATCCATATATTCCACCAAGCATAGAACAATTGGACTACTTCTCTGTTCGGTATGTGTACTTGTGATTTGCAAACAACATAATCTTTAACAGATCAAAATATGTTGGCTGAGGAATACGATTAGATTCAACCCCATTTGCCAATGACAAACATCAAACGCTGATACGAGAACAAATGCATCAGGCTTTGATAAGGCTTGATAGATTTGTGTTGATGCATGTGTAGTAATAAATGTTCCTCAGTACCCCCCAGTAAGTCAACTGGAAATGCCTGCGTCATCATTCTTATATAAAATGATACAGCGGCTTTAAGCCGACGTTGCTTGCCGATTATGAAGGTCATGATGCCAAGGCAATGGTGGCAGGCAGATCCATCTTGCAGATCAAGGTCAAGCTTAGGCTGCCAGTAGTGAGGGTGGGGAATATTCAGTCCATACTCCGTGTCGCCTGGCTATGACTGCCTGGGGATGTTTCTATTAATACCCCTCCCTCTCTCTGCGTCTGGCTTGCCATGTGTGGCTTTTGGAGGAGGTCTTTCATTCTATCATGGGCCTCCGCATGCAACCAGGCATCAGAAAATGTCATTATAGATGCATATAAATATATGAAACATATATACATTGGAATCGATTCTTTCGTCTCGGGCGGTTATAGCACCGCCGTTAACATGATGAGACTATGCCGCATATTGTATAATGTTGACGTCTCATTTCATTTTGTTTGTGGCCGCCGTCTTCGCTGGTTTCCTTGTCTAGTTCATTGTTAGTGATGTATTCGTGTGCAGACTACAGTTATCTTTAGTGTATAACACATAGACTTTGTTATCCTTCACAATACCACTCAGTGCCAGCTCGAATGGACAGGCGGCCGCACAATGTTATGGCAGACGGGGTAATATCGTATGCGGTCGACTTACACCCATATAAGCATCGTTATATTCATGCAGCGCTTGGTATTGGGGAGGAGGAGACGACAGTTGGCGTTGACCTTTTTGTGATAGGATGTAATGGAAGAGGTTGAATCTGCATCCAGACAAGACCCCATACCTTCCACTTAAGAGACATGACGTTGTAATAAACACATACGCCATCATATACAGTGTCATACTAAAGTGGGATTCCATTGCGAGAGCGCTACCAGCTGCTTCGGCGAGCATTGAATAGCCACGGCGAAAAAATGGGTGGGGGGGGGGGGGGGAGAGGGGGACGAAAAAGAAATATGATATGGCATATAGAGTATACTTCTATATTAGACAGTAGCCATTAGTAGATCTGCATAAATAGATATCTGTTAACATATTTAAAATGGGAAAAAAGCGCCCCAAGTTTGATGACGTAGCACACATAGAAACCACACTTTCCCACAAAAAATGCACCAGTTGGCAACAGAAGTTGCTGCACGACATGCCCTGTTATTTATTGCGTGCAATAATTGCGTTCCTATGCATTGAGAACCTACAAGCATCATTTATATTCCAAACATTTTCGAATTTCCTCGTGGATAAACTGACTGCATGAGTAATTCTTAGGCTTATACAAGTAATTAACAAATTCATACAATATTTAGGCAAAAGAAGCGAATAGTGAAAAAAGAAATGGACCAATTATCTGTGCAGTCTGAGCTGAAGAATACTAGTTTGATATTGACTTGAATTCTGCCCTGGTCCATCTGAACCTGCGCGATGTTACCGCTATCTAATTTATGATGGCGCCAGACGGCCTAGTGTGCTGGCTCAATCTTCTGTAGTTAAATGAAGTACAACAAAGTTGCAAAAAGGCAAGCAAGACAAAATGAACAAAGCGATCACACCGTGAAAAAGCCATGGAAATAAAGCAACGAAATTGGAATGTTGGAATTAAGTGCTGGAGGGAAGGACCGACCCGATAGAGTGAAGCTCGTGCCGGTTGATGGGACGTGAGTCACCACACTAGGCCAGTATATAAGGGGGATACCAAGAAAACGAGAGGACAATAACACCGGAATTAAGTAAGGAATACATCTCAAATGATGATGACAAGCCAAGGCATTGACTGAATGAGTACATTGGGGTTTTGAGGCCACCGTTGTGCGCACGTGATCTCAAGCGGGCAAATGGCTTAATAAAAAAAAAGACTAAGCGGATTAACAAAAACCATAATGAATGAATGAAAAATCGCCAGGTTAGGCAATAAAAATGACCTGTAAACACTGGCGTAATGTAGGATTTGCCTTAACATGGTTGGTTAACATGGCCTCCATGTCAACATGAACATGCCCGTTATGGCCTCCGTGTTAACATGCCCGTTATGGCCTCCGTGTTAACATGCCCGTTATGGCCTCTGTGTTAACATGGCCGTTATGGCTTCTGTGTTAACATGGCCGTTATAGCCTCCGTGTTAACATGCCCGTTATGGCTTCTGTGTTAACATGGCCGTTATGGCTTCTGTGTTAACATGGCCGTTATGGCTTCTGTGTTTACATGGCCGTTATGGCTTCTGTGTTAACATGGCCGTTATAGCCTACGTGTTAACATGCCCGTTATGGCTTCTCTGTTAACATGGCCGTTATGGCTTCTGTGTTAACATGGCCGTTATGGCTTCTGTGTTTACATGGCCGTTATGGCTTCTGTGTTAACATGGGCGTTATAGCCTCCGTGTTAACATGCCCGTTATGGCCTCCGTGTTAACATGGCTGTTAAGGGAGTAGCATGTGCACGATGACACGCCATGATCTACTTTCGGACTATAATATTACTCCACGCTATCAGTGCATTGGAAGCTGCAATATTATCCCAAGCGATGCGATGTCACGTGTCAAGTGCTCATAGGTAACATGGCTCTCATGTTGCGGGTCATGACTTTGTCAGGCTTGGATACAAATATGTTGGATAAGAGGGGGGGGGGCGGTTTCGATATATGGCAATCTTTTGGTCTTCTTATGGTAAACTGTATACATTTCGGCCCTAAGAGGTGGGGCCGGGTCCCCCCCCCCCCCTGATCTGCCCCTGTTTGTGACTACTGGTTAATATTACTCCGCGTGGTCAATGCCAATGCGATGCTCCTTTTGACGTCGGGACGTAAATGTTCATCAAAATTGTATGACTTCCAGAAATGTCTCTCTGTATCAGACACCAGGGCCGGCATGTTAAGAGGAGCTAAGTTACATGCATTAAATATTCAATTCTATTCTAATCCCGATGCCGCTACACTCACCATAATGCGTCGCTGGTTTGTTCATCCATCATTAATCCTCACATGGCAGGGTACGGAGGACGCTGGATATAACATGTATAGGACATTTAAGAGCGGAATAGCGTGCTGTACTGAGGATATGGCAATATTAAGCCTGGTAGCGTTATCTGCCTTAATTCACTGTCCATTAACGACAAGGTGGGACGTTGCGCAATACTGTTGACGATGTCTTTACCACAGGGTTATCATACAATATTCTGCAGCTTAGTGACAGCACTATTGATCTGGCTCCTCAAAGTGCCAATGGCACGCAACTGCGGCGTTGCCTTTACATATACCTTAAATTATTATACCGCAAATTTCCTGCCAAACCTATAGTATTACACCACATTATTTCGATTGCGATTGTCAACATCACCATAACACTCGTCATGGAACCGTATCATGACTGTCTTTAAAGGGTTGTGTCGGCCGATCTCTTTATCATCATATTAACACCATCGTCGTTTCAATATCTCATAAAACACTTGCATTCTGGGTAATCGTTTTCATCTCAATATCTCATCCAACCCTTGCATGCCTGCCGGTAGTTTCCTCGACTGTGACGTCACATCCGTCGTGTCCGGGGTTACCCCGGTGTTGGTCACGTGATTCTTGTCTGATCACTCTTATCGCATTAAAGATGAATGAATGACGATCGCCTTCAATTTTTGTGGAAAAACTCTTTTGGGTCGTAACCACCTGCTCCGATATAACACTGACAACGTTTTATTGATTGTATTATAGGCAACAGCCGTCCATTATTATAAAAGGAGTTGAGTGAGAGGAGGGTCGTGAAATTTAGACCTGTTGGCCCAAGCGTCCTCCAATAATTGCCCTGATCGTAAGGTGATAGATGGCAATTAAATTATGAAGCATTGCAAAGGGTCGTAGGGCACGGGAATACGTGAGCCTTGTCAGCGAGGGTGACATTGACACGGTGTAAGCATGTGTCTCTCAGGGAGGGAGAACCAACATCTAAGCCGTCAACACATCGCCATGATTGGTCAGCGGGTGCGAAATATCACATAACACGCCTGGCCCTGCAGTAAAATGACTGTTTGTGGCCATGTGGCATGGCCTGCCCGACCCAGGGGACATAAATGGCTGTAATGTGCCCGCATTTATATCCTAATGTCGTGAGGTGACGTGTTCATCTCGCATTAAAGCGTGATTCTCGTAACGCATGCGTCATCTGTCGTCAGCACCTCAGCGGCGCGTGCCCCCCTCTGCCGTATTCATAGGGGCCTGGAAGAGGAGGTCCAGTTTCCAGTGTCGATTATTCAAAATTCTCAGTGTCGAATGTCGATTTTTCATGACGTTCCGTGTCGTTTTTTTGAAAATATGTGTCGATGTCTCTCTTTTCAGATCCTCAGTGTCGGAATTTGGGGGTCAATGTGGAATGTTGATTTTTCTAAAAATGCCTGTGTCGTGTATCGCAATTTACCCCTTCCAGACCCCTATTCATAGCGTGGCCCCGGAAGGATTCCCTGCATGCATGGTGCCGGGACCCCAACCGATTTACATGAAACCAAAACCGGTTTGCTCGACAGGAAAAGAACCGAAACTGGTTTGCTCGAAACCGTGAAACTATCGAGAGAGCTGCTTTGACTGTTTCGGTTCCGTGGAACTGTCAGTTCAATCAACACATAATACCAACACCATAATTGATCATAAATGTAATGAATAGAGACTTCTGGACAAAAGTGTGGCACTAATGTATTAACGGACAGTTCAATCGCGCGTAGAAAAGGCAAACCGTTGAAACCGGTTTCAAAAAAGGGTTTCGGTTTCCCGTCGGTTTCAGGTAAATCGAACACGGCCTTACTGTTGCGAGTGTGAGTGGTGGTACCATATTACCTGTGTGAATGTGAATGGTGGTACCACCTTACCTGTGTGAATGTGAGTGGTGGTACCACCTTACCTGTGTGAATGTGAGTGGTGATACCATATTACCTGTGTGAATGTGAGTGGTGGTACCACCTTACCTGTGTGAATGTGAGTGGTGATACCATATTACCTGTGTGAATGTGAGTGGTGGTACCATATTACCTGTGTGAATGTGAGTGGTGGTACCACCTTACCTGTGTGAATGTGAGTGGTGGTACCACCTTACCTGTGTGAATGTGAGTGGTGATACCATATTACCTGTGTGAATGTGAGTGGTGGTACCATATTACCTGTGTGAATGTGAGTGGTGGTACCACCTTACCTGTGTGAATGTGAGTGGTGGTACCACCTTACCTGTGTGAATGTGAGTGGTGGTACCATATTACCTGTGTGAATGTGAGTGGTGGTACCATATTACCTGTGTGAATGTGAGTGGTGTTACCACCTTACCTGTGTGAATGTGAGTGGTGGTACCACCTTACCTGTGTGAATGTGAGTGGTGGTACCACCTTACCTGTGTGAATGTGAGTGGTGGTAGCACCTTACCTGTGTGAATGTGAGTGGTGGTACCACCTTACCTGTGTGAATGTGAGTGGTGGTACTACCTTACCTGTGTGAATGTGAGTGGTGGTACCATATTACCTGTGTGAATGTGAGTGGTGGTACCACCTTACCTGTGTGAATGTGAGTGGTGGTACCATATTGCCTGTGTGAATGTGAGTGGTGGTACCACCTTACCTGTGTGAATGTGAGTGGTGGTACCACCTTACCTGTGTGAATGTCATACTGATTGTTGTCATCCCGCATAGGCCCGTCCTAGACACATTGTCTGACTGTGTGAATGTAGGCATATTGTTTTGATTTTCATTGATGACGTAGTATACAAGACAACTAAGCATTCCCACACGAGATTGGTTTGGACATGTTGTAAGGCAGGTGACATATAATAACACATTGTAAAGCAATAAGCATATGATAATAAATTGTAAGGCAAGAGGCATATAATAACACATTGTAAAGCATAGACATAAAATAGCATAATGTAAGGCGATAGGCATATAAAAACACATTGTACGGCAAGATATATGTAAAGGAGAGCGTTGATATTTAACGGTGGATGCGGCCTTGGTCACACGGATTCTTGTGGTGTTGCCCGCGGTAACTGTTCTCTGTTGGATCCATAAGCACACTGATGGTTTAATGGCTTTTTCTTGTCTTTTCTTCCCCCTCAGGCTGCAGTGTGTTAACGCCGAGCGGCCTCACGGGCTTAGTACAGCTGAGGTGTCTCGATGAACTGGAGCTGACCAACTGCCCCGGAGCAACAAAGGACGTCTGTAGGTATCTCAAGGAAAACCTCCCCGCCTGCCTCATAATCGAGTGATTGAACCGCAACTGTGACCACTACACCGGGAGACTTCATTCTCACAACGAGCGAGAAAACCAGGATCCGGCGATTAAAGATACAGCCGCGGCGGTCTCAATTTGTTTATCCCCATTAACTGCCTATGTAAAAAGCATGGGAGGCAATTTATGACGACAACCTCCCTCTCGAGGGAGAACAAACATGTTCAAATATGGAACATATCCGTGGCAGTCTCCTTACCCATTGAACTACATTGTGAAAGGCTCAAATCTTGACCTTTCGGGGTCTCGCAAGACCCTAGAAAAAACAGCTCCGACATTCTTGATAGAAGCTATGATCAAGTGAGTGTCGAAACGTGACCAAAGGGATGAAATACATACCCGTCTGTAGATCCCATTTTGGGTGGAAGACAAACACACCCGTAAGTGACGAGTGTAGAGATTCGTTCAATGGCGTGATCAGGTGAGCACGCAACTGTCAACAGATAGCATGCTACATATTCAGTCGGGTCGCCGTGTTCCAAAATGGTGGCACCCAATATCACGGTGGCATTTTTTTATATGGAAGAGCATTTCTGGTTGGACAACAGGCTGGATAATGCATATTCAGGGCATTCTGTCAAATGGTGATATATGATGGTGGTAAAGTACGTCAAGGTGGTAAAATAAGGGGAAACTGTGCTTAATTGCGTCGGTAGTCGTTAACTACTTACGTTTTTCTTTTATTCAAAGCAACATCAATCTGACTTCGAATGATATCATATCGCTCTTCACCATATATTCTTACACTCTCCTTTATTGCTTGTCATCCAATGAAATAACTATGACGATATGAAACACGCGTCGTTCCCTTTCGTGTATATCTAATCAACATGTAACTTCCATGTAATGCAATAAACAGACAATATCCGACAGCCGATTATCAAAGAACCTCTATTTCTACATAGCTCCCTTGGTGATCTCGGGCAGGTTAAACCGATCAATAAGCCAATATTGAATAGGAAAGTAATATAACTGGTGAATCAGACTGTCGTTATGCCATGGTGACAAGAATGATCTACAGACCAGACCATCAACGCTGGATGGTCATTGCAGTCGCTTTATCGGTTCTAATGCAGATACCAGTCCGCCGTGTTGTAACATGTGCGGTGCCAGTCTGGCAGGTCCGAACAAGGTGGGATATGGCCCGACCAGTTATTATATAGCGGTGCTGGCCTACATGCGAAGTATGCTGAAACCGGCATGACCACCCTCACTACCGTTCGTCATACAAACTGGTCTCTTGTGGTCGTTTGATGGTGGTTGGTGAGAAAGTTCAAGAAAGTTGGGCATAAAATACGTAGGTCCATATATCTGTCGCTACAAGGCCAATAAATGTGAAAAGGCGAACCAACGGCATATGTACTAAAAATCTATGAACATCATAGTCATCTCTGAGACCATATACGTTGTTCGCATAATCCGATTATACTTCCTTCTCCCAACTCAAAGGGAGGCTTGCCAAATCTCTCACAAGCTCCGGGACTTACCACCAACCTTTTCGGTGCCAGTCGTGACCGACGTTAAAATATCTGGCTTATTATTTATGCTGTACTCCTAATACCATTTGATTAAATGATTTCGTGACTGCCACATTCCAGTTGCCACATACATGTACTTCAGTATTACCCATACTCATTGGCCATCACTCTAACTGAGGGGCTGTGGAGTCAATGTATGTATCAACGGGCACGCCACCTGGTGAGACGATGGTAAAACCATTCAAGAGAAGAATGGTTTATCGACCTTGTCTGCGAAAGAGCTACAGTAATGAATATTTGAAAGCGTTATTATAACGTGTGTTATACTTAACATGGTTTATAGTTCAAAACAATCTGTGGACCAGGTTCTTTGTTCTATGTTAACGATGTATCGTTTTATTTATTGTCAGATCATTGTACCATTGTATATATGACGTGTTACAAATGTTATTTCATGATGTTTAAATTTTAATTGACGGCGCCAATTACTGACAAGCCTGCGTATATTGTGGCGGTTCCGGGTTTTTGTTTTGGGGGTGAAAGCCTTCGAGGTGTCCAACTGACCGATAAACCGGTTGATGATTTTTATGTAAGTTGTGAATGCATGTGAAGATATCTGTGTGTATAGGCCTATATGTCACCTAGCACATTGCTAAGTCAATGGCTGACATGGCTGATTATCGACCCGAAAGCAATAACGAGATTGGGATTTTATCTTGAACAGCCAAATTATCTGATGGCAACGAATTCTATGTTGATGTGTGAAGAAGACCTTTAACCGTGGTCTTATTCATGATGTCACGGGTCTGATGTTTGTGATGACGTCATACACATATCGCGTGACTTCGACCTTATTATCTTGATAAGCACTCCACTTGTTGGCAATAGTGGGCGAATCACGTGGTTATTCATGTAAAATTGTGTCACGTGGTTGTTTGAATCACGTGGTTATTTAATTAAGCCAATTATCTCGTGCCAATATTTGGATCACCATTCTGCTCACAACGACAAATATAGGGATATATCAAATCGTCATTCATTAATGATTATGTAAATACTACTTCACCATTGTGTAACTATAATATTTATTTACCGCACAATTCGGGCGCATTTTAGATTGGTAGTTATTAATAATTCTTTTATCTCTATTTATCAGCTGAAGAGTGACTTTGAATGAAATATTTGCTGTCGGCTGTTTATAGTTAAACTATTTCTTCCTTTATTATTGAATGATGTGTGTAAGATATTTGATTTTAGAGTAATCACTTTATTATTGACGCATATTTAAACACTCGTCTTGTAAACAGAAAATCGTATGGCTTTTTTCCTGTGCAGTCATTTCATCACACACAAATAATCATCAACGTACATAGAAATATCAACTACTTATTTCGCTTGCGAATAATGCAGAACTGATAGCCTTGAATAAAGCAACAAAACTCTACCTCCACAGGGAAAGAATAAATTCAGTAGTGTTACCACTTCTCTTAGGATGGATGCATGGGGACTGAAATCACGATGGTAATTCAGCAAGACATCAATCATACCTTTTTGGCGAAAGCGTACGAACGCGTCGGTAAAATGTTTCAAAAAATGTACAAGCTGGAATGTATTTTGTCACATTTAACTTCTATCGAGAATAATTTTTTGGCTCTTATAATTTAATTCGCATGTCGTGGACATTTAGTAAATACTTACAGTGACTTGCTGCTGCCTAGTTTTTACCATTTTAGTTCAATATTACTAATGGATATCAGTATATGATTCAAGTTTATCCCAAAGGTAGCAACCATTCTGCGTTTGACAGGTTATCTATCACAGTTGTACATATCGTATTTTAATTATGTGGTATACGTTTGCTGAACTCTTAAGATAGTACACAGAAGAGACTTTATATCCTATCATTTATTATTCGTATCCATATAGTTGTGCGTTTCGCCCGGTGTGTGTTATATGGTATTGTAATATGTGAGAAATATCGATAAGCGAAGCCAATTATTTGTGATGCCTCTTATGAAATGCCTAGTGATAAAAAGATGGTATATTTTACTGTTCTATCTGCACTTTTATTTCATAATCAGTTTAAATTGCCCTGGTGGTATATGGTAATAGTTTGAACCCGCTCAGCTGATTGTAATTCGTAATTTGAACGTAATCTTTTCGTCCGTTATTGTGTTTTTCATGCACTGTAAAAGTGGAGCTCCGGTTAAACTTTTTAAAGAACACTCGAATCTTAGCGAATACACATTTTGTCACATTAAGTTGGAGTATAATATCGGTGTGTTAATATAGCGTGCAGTTATCTAAACCACGACGACACGTGAACAATTATGACCAATCAGATGCGCCGATCACAAGGATCAATATATAATGCTTTATGACCCAGTAAGTTGTCTTTGTGTATTTTTGTTGTTGTCGTCGTAAAGGCATGACATCATGCATTTATATAGACATCTAAGGCGCCATTTGCTGTCTAAAATAGCGGCCTAACCGGGCCAAACGACACCGGGGGACAAGTGTTGGCCTTATATATATATATATATATATATATAAATATGTATATGCATGCGTCTGCAGCCGTCATGTATGATGTCGCCGGAACCGAAGCACATGAGTTACTAGCGTATCTCTTTCACAGTCGCGTTGATTCCTCTCACTTTAGGTTCTGTATTGAGGCAGTGTGTATGTGGATGCGTGAGCTACAAGTACTCCCCGTCTCCTTGCGAATCAGTGATGATATCTGAAGTAAATTGAAGTCGAATATCATACCGTACTTGTGTGGTCTTTACTTTTTGTTAATTAAAACGGATGTTCGGTCGAGCTTTATCCAGGCTGTGGAGCCTTTCGACGTTTTTCGGTGATTAGCTATTCGTGCCATTAGAAAGCCTCCTGGGCCGTTGCCGGATCTTCGTTTTTTCACGGAAGCCGGCCTCCTTGGCGGCAGCGGACTATGATGTCGTTCGGCCAGCCCTGCATTTGGAATATGATCTGGTGGAAGCTGACACGGACGACGAAGTGGCAATTAAATTAGAAAGCTAGGGAGGTTTATGCGTTGCGGGTTGCGCAGTACATGCAGGCCATATTATAGCTAATTGCAGTACGCAGTAAGTGCTATGCACAAAGGTGTCGTCTCTAGGGATATTGTTGACCATCCCCAAAAAACGTCCACATGCAGCCACAACCCATATGTGCCACCCCGGTCATTCGGGACATAGCGTGGGAGGTTTGATACCCGACCTACAGTAGAGGGGCACGCCCACATTTCACGTTTTCACGTGTGGCGAAAATCTTCCTCTTCCTCCAATCCGCCTCTATTATTCCCTGGATCAGCCTCTGTAACCACTGGATCCGCCCCACAGCGCGGAGTGGGGGGGGGGGGGCAATAATATGAATTGGAATAAGGCGCTCCAGGCAAATCATATTGATCATATTTCGCCAGTATCTGATGTGAAGGGTGCCAATGGGCCGGTTTCCTAGCGGTGTAAGCATACCGACCAAGGAGCACAATGGTCAATATTCAACGCCATTCCCATCAACCCCAGCGAACGACTACTATACATTCGGGTGTGTGCCCCACCGCCACGTAGCGCGACCCCGCCAGGACCTCACCATTCACTAATAGTGTAATGGGCAGGCACTGTGTCCCTCAGGAATCCTTGGCGATCCCGTTGTCGGACCAATGCTTTTTAACGGTACGTGATTCCATGGGTATACCATTCTTAGTAGAATAGTCCATGCGCAGATCCAGGAATTGTTAAAAGAAGGGGGAGGTGGTGGGGGGGGGGGGCGATTCGCCCCTGCGGAATGTGTGCGAGTTGTATTTTAAATTTAAAACATTTTGTAACGTCACGCCTTTGTTTTAAGTGTTCATTATCTGGAATAATGCATAGAAAAACAGACCTAGCCTTGTTTCATTAACGTAAGTGTGCGTTATTTAAATAAAGAACGACAAAACTGCACTATTTTAAAAACGAACGGAAAAACTGTGCATTATCTTGGTAATGAATAGTTGTTGTTAATATTGACTCCGCTAAGTGTCACGGTGCAATCAGTCGAGTCGCGCTGACCTGAGCGGTTGGTTGGTTGATTGGTTATTTACGACGCTTTAACCCTTTTTGGTCATATCGCGTCAATGGGAGAAGGAAGGGAGAGTAGAGCCATGTTCCAGGGGGTAACCCCCTACTTTTTACGAAGAAAGACATGGGATCTTTATCCTGCGACCACACAGACATGGCCACAGCAGGGCTCGAACCACGCTGAGCTGAGTGGAGGCGAGCTGGTTGATGGGTACGGAAATTCGACAGTCCATTGCATATATTTCTCATGCCAGCTATAAATGGGGGACCGTCTGACCTTGTTATGTCATGTCATTGCCACAGCATGTGTCACATATGTGTTTAATGGTGCAGGATTAATATTACAAAATACACGACATATATGGATGATTTATCTTCAAGCAGAAGTGTTAGATCCCTCATATCGCTTTTCAGGGGGCCAGGTTTTCAAGAAAGTTAGATGTATTGACTTGACCCATGTGTGGTGATTTAGAAAACAAGTCTTCCAAACTCTCTACTTCCTCCACGCCTTCCAATCCCTACCCTCCCGCCTGGGGCTACACAGTGACGAACCGTTGTTTCCATAACGCTCGCTCACGTATTAGTCATGCAGTGCAATTGATACAATAGTTAATTTCCTGTGTGAATGAGTGTCTAAATGAGTTGGAGATGTAGTTGTTTGTATGAAATGCAAGATAAATTACCCGGGAAGCAGATTACGGCATTGAGCGGACGAGACAAAGCCAGTAAGAAGGGGATTTGCGGTCTTGAAGCGAGGGTGGGTAGGCGCTCAGCGGGTTGAGTTGGACACCTTCTTGTTTATTAGTAGGCTGTGCGGACCCTCCCCGCCCGTCATTACGTTTGTGGCGCGGGATGCGGGGCGCATTTCACCACGGGTACGTACAGGGGGGGGGGGGGGGGGGGGGACTCATCTAAATCACGAATCCCCAAGAATTAGGGAGAGTCATTTCGAATCTCCAAGATGAGGACATTTTAACGCTGGGAGCGAAAAAAACCCTTAATAGTGATACCGCGAAGAATTCACAGACTGCTATAACGGAACACGGTAAATAGGCAATTGCGGAGATGGTAAAAAGTATCCCCCCCCCCCTACAGAGGTAGCTGGCGCCTGGGGGATCACATCAAACGTCTCCAAGAAGATGCAACCAATGCCAGAGGGAAGAACGCGCCATCCGCCTGCATGCAACAAAAGCTGGCACAAATTAGTTCGCAAGGAGCGCCAAAGTCAACGGTGGCGATTTCAGAAGCAGTATCGGAGAAGTCCAGCATCCATTAGCAGGGACATACATGATCCGGGCGCGGCTAGTTGTAGGCCCCGTCGATCATAGCAAGACACTTTCGGCCAGGACGGTCACATCATGTGACAACATAATTGTCCTGATTTCTCATTGTCATGCGCTCTCGCGTGCATGTTGATTAATGGAGAAGGAATATATTGGCATAAGTAGCGAGCCGCCCAACAATGAACACCGATATATGCAGACCATCATTAAAAACTCGACAAACAATCTCACTGAAAAATTAAGCTCATGAAGAATCCAAGACCCTCACTTTATAACTGGACACTGAACGATGCATTAATATATATTCGTATGTTATAGGGCCCCTGCGTCAGTGTATCGAGATCTGTCCCGTCGACGCATGCTCGATGTTATCCAAACCGGAGAAATTTCAACGGGGGGGAAAAAAGAAGTAAACGTTCGTGAAGAGGCCTGATGTTGACCTACTGTCGGTAAGAGAAAGAGAAAGGTACATGCTTGACCTTGACTGGGCGTGATTTATTCTGACCTAGCTGCATGTGCTGCAGCCGGGATTTTTCTGCGACATATTGTGAAGGACCCTAGACCTAGATCGAGCCAGACAAACCAACGTTAGGTCACTTTTCTAGGAAAAAAAAATCGATGGAAAGCAATCTGCATAACTCTTCTGGCTATCGGCAACTTGTCCTTGCGTTGTTACTGCTATATTTGGCCAATCTGGACCACCATAGCAAGTGGGTGGGGGACTATTGGGGAGATGCGGGATGGCAGAGAAAGGAGGGGCGGCGGCGGTGGGTGTTGGAGGGTGGAAGGGTGGGGGGGGGGGGGGGTATGATTCCTAGAAAGACCGTAAGGAGGGATTACTATACTACACGTTTCCGCGATTACGCGTGAGGAGTGAGACGCCGTGAGCAGACCAGTCGAGGGTCTACGGTAAGATCTCCGGGGGCTGTGGACGTGCCTGGATGTAGGAATAAAGCCCCGGAGGACATAATGCCAGACCCCAAAAATACATTAAGACTAAAAAACCCGCGGGCAAAATCCCCGGTCTAGATATAAATAAGCACTGCTGCCAATCATACAGGCGGAATAAGAAAGTTTAAGTGATGCCTATAGTTTTGTATATTGGTCTACTATATTTTTTTGAAATCATTATGTTATTTTCAAATGTATATTTGGATTGGATTGTGTACAATATGCAGCCCTGTCTGGCTTGGCTGGCACTTTTTAAAAAAAAAGACTCTTCGGGATTTCATTTTTTACATTTTAGGATCAAAGTCCCTAAAAATGATGATAACACACGAAACCGCTTCATGCCTTTTAACAAAAGACTCTTATACGATGCTTTGATGTATCTCTTTAGTGTGCAATCGAATGAAAGTATTAACAACATGGCGTGCACTGAAAATACCATTACATTACGTATTTCTTTACAACGTTAATATCGCGGTTAAACCTAAAATATATACTGATGTGCATTTAACTGGCGGTTTAATTATATCTAAATAGGCCCCAATAGGTTTCCGCGCCTTAACGAGCGAGAACAGTGGCACACGAGGTCCGAGATCCTGGCAGCAACGGGGATAAACGACGCCAATTCCCCGGATATTAAGTCACATTCGGGTCCGGCAGGGCGTTTTTCGGTGTGAAAGGTCATATCAGGAAATGAACGGCGTTTCAGCAGTTACGTAAGTCGAAACGAAAGCGGATTAAAACCGAAATTTACCAAGGATAATTTAAAGGTAAATTTAATTTTAATTAAATGACCATGAAGTTACGATTTGGATTTTTGATGCTTGTGAATGAAGGAACCTGGGTGTGGCCCAAATGTAAATATAAAATTTACATATCTCGGAACACATTAACAGAAATAAGAAAATGGAAATAAAAAACAGTATCTTGATGCTTGAGAAAAAATATCCATAAATTAGAATGATAGAAGACCTGAAGTGAGAATTGATTTAGAAGTGTCGCCATGTGCGTAGGCGTGCCGCCTAGGCTGCCCACGCGTGACCCGGGAAACGACGTGGAAGCAGACAACTTTTATCTCGAGTGGCGGGCTTTTCTGGCCTCGTGACTCGGTCACCCCCGCTGACACTGGCGATCATTAGAAGGGCATGCGGTAATTAGGACGCTGTGGAATAACGAGAGGGCCGTTGGAGGGGGAGGGGCGGAGAGTGCGGGCGGGTCATCTTTGTCCCTAACGCATCTGAACTGACGCAGACTACATATATATATATAGACACGGACCGGATGAGTTTATTTCAGGCGTGTACCTAGTTTTCACTGCGTGGCAACTCGCTACGCGTAGTGTGTTCGGTGTCTCATATTTCGAACAATTATAACTAACGCCATAGGTATTAAAAAAAACGCAAAAAATACTATAACTACATGGAGTTAAATGTTAAGACCCCGCGACGGTGCGCAGGGGCGAATCCAGGAATTTAAAAAGAGGGGGGGGGGTCCAAACTTGCGACCGGGAGGGGGGTCTACGCCGCCTCAAATACCGGACACCTTGGACCCCCTCCCCCCCTGGATCCGCCCTTGTTCTGGCTCTAACAGTGAATCGAGCATTTGAAAACACAGCGAGGCGGGGCCGGAGTCGCTATTTGTGTTGAGGGGGAGGAATGCCGGCATCCTTGCTCAAACAGAGGGGGTTAGCAACCATGGATCTGCTCATGGGACATAGGATTGTAACGGCAAAGTTGCAGCGATAAAGAGACGGGGGTTATGATAACGTAGCGTCATCAGGCGTGACTATATTTCACTCTCTTATCTGAAACGAAATAAATGAAACGTCTTTAGATTACAGTGCCTTCTTTAGGCTAGGAGGTCGTTAGGTGATCGTGGTAGGCCTATGTCCGTTATGTAAAAGTCAGCTGTATCAATGCGGTGTGCGTTCGGTTCTCATATCTCTATGCGGATTTATTTATATATAAAATACATATCTAAATACATGTCTTACGCCTTTTGGACATATTTGGGTTCCTGTTACCAAAAATACTCGGCCTTTAATGTTTCTGTATTTGATTAAACTGTACTTTACGCACAAATCCAGTGTTGGGTCGCCAGTCTGCTGCAAGTCTTCATTTTTTCAAAACCTTTTTGGAGTTTCAAAAACAGATGCAGCCACTATGTTACACTTTGAGCACCAAGACGTTACGTAACTATGGAGATCGTGAACGCCGCCAACACGGCGAGATCTATTCTCGCTCGCTGGGGCCAAAGGGAGCGCTTCGACCCAGTCGTCGCGTCTGGTCCTCGCTGGTCACGCGACTTCTGGGAACCAAGGGCGAGCGCGAGGGCATTCATCAATCATACCGTGACAAGTACCCTCGGAGGGTAGGTGGGTAAGCCAGCGAGCCCCCCAATGATAGCACCCCA
Organism: Arenicola marina; assembly: GCA_964019135.1. NCBI lineage: Eukaryota > Metazoa > Annelida > Polychaeta > Arenicolidae > Arenicola > Arenicola marina. Next base: position 27,959,481 of record OZ025251.1, on the reverse strand, counting down.
CCCCCCTCCCAACCCGCCCTAATGCCCTTCCTGCCTTTGGGAGTAGAATATGTCCAACTTCCCTCCTGCTCTGCGTACGAGACCGCATATGCCCGGCGATATGAAGCCGGTGATATGGCCCCAGGAAACCAAAAAGGGTATCCACATTTTACAATCAGTAATATAATTAGTATATTTGGATTTGTTTTGGTATCGATCTGGGGAGGTGAAGAGTGTGTGCGGGGGGATGGGGGGGGGGGGGGTAACCCGGCGAAGGGCGGTCACCTCGTAACCCAGTGCGGTTTATTGCAGGGTAACTATGACAATTCTTCCCGAAGAGTAGATGCTGCCACGAAGCATCATTTCTTGCTAGGCTCCACTGTTTCGGCGGGGGGGGGGGGGGTACCCCCTTTAAATCGCGAATCCCCAAGAACTAGTAGGGAGAGCAATATCGAATCTCCAAGATTAGCTCATTTTAACGCTGGGTATGAAAATGATGATATCGCGAATATCGAGAAATTCGCGGACCGCTATAGCGGATCGCGGTAACTAGGCGAAGGGTCTACGACGCTGAACCAATAATTGTAGGGATAACGATCCCTAAAAATGTTCAACAGTTAATCGCGGAGTCCAAGAATTCCTGGATGCCAATCGCGGAGATCGGCAAAACTTATCCCCCCACCCCCCTCTGTTTCCTTAGACGCAATATGACCTTCAGAAGGTTGCAGCGTCAGACCTAAACCCAACAACCAGAATCGGTCTGCGTTTATTACTTATGGTGGATTTCCCTTTATTACCTTCATTTTCTGGAGAGTGAAATTAAATGGATAAAGGAAAGCAAAGAAAAAAAAAACACTAACACAAAAAACTGACTAAAAAAGAAACCTGATCAAAAATTACATGCTGCAACACGTTTATACCTAAAAGACCATATACCTATAGGAATAGTAGAGGTCATGGTCAAAAGTACCTCACGGTGCCTTCTGATGAAGAGGGTTTGCCTCGTACTGGGCGCATACGCTTAAAACATTACATCCCGCGAATCGTAGGGACGCTTAACGCGAGTATCTCAGTCTCCTTCGCCACACAGTCGGGTACTATCAACGCAAGTTACACGACAAACATGGCGATCGCAATGCTAATTTTCGTTTCCATGGCAACAAAGCAATGCATTTTTTTTTAAACGTCAAACATATTTTTTAATTGCCAACTAATTGCCAAAAAGCATCCACATATCAACTAATGCTACGATTCGGCAGATCATGCCTAGTTAGGGCGCTATATAATGCTTCGAATTTGGACGACCCCTTTGCAGAGCTGCCAACGATGAGTCAATGGAGATTGTGTCCATCTTTAGAAATTCATCAAATATCAGAAAAAAAACATGTTAGAGCTGTGATCTTTGTGTCAAATGGTAAGGAACCTTCATCTTTAGACATCTCGTAAAAGAAACTAATTAGTTGCTATATCACTTCGCCTGCACTGTTCTTTGTTCTTGACGGTCTTCGTGTCTCTGCAATGATAAATAATTGTTGGCCATTTCGTCAAGCCATAGCTGAAGGACTGTTCTTTCTGTCGCCTAGCTAACCAATCCACTGAGTTGTGGCAGCAAACTTTGGCGCCTTGCTTCTTGGAGGTTGTCGCGCGTGTCATGACGTGACCACGACGTGACCACGACGTCACATATCTTACGTAGGCTATTACTCAGCCTTTATAAGACTTCCGGTTTATTTGCCGTTACGAGTCGCGGACCTTTTTGGCCCATAGGATATTGTCTAATATACTATCCTTGACTGTATCAAGGAAAATGTATAATATACTATCCTTGACTGTATCAGGTGACAGCGTCTGCCGCGCAGAACTTTTCTGGCGCGAGCGCAATGTGTGCGTGAACATGACGTCAAAATTGTAACAGGACTGGAGCACATTGTACAGTTGGTTCATTTTCACCTACATAGGCGACCGCTACCATCACTAAGACTTCATAAGTAGGTATAATAAAACAGAAAGGGCCATTAGTAATATCATGCAATCATGCAGATGATCTTATACCTGGGTCACGCCTTGACGCCAACACGATGCCGTTGTTTTCAATTTAAACCAAGGTCAAGCCAGGGGACTCGGCATATACAGTATTTAAGCTACTAGACTCAAGAAATAGCGCTAAATTTCCATTCAAAATCAAAGTAGAACGTCGCGGGTTGGATCAACATGTTCAGAAAGATACGCTGCTCTATGACCCAAAATCGATTTTCGTCATCATCTGTGTCCCGCTGAATTCTAGTCTTCCTGTTGCCGGATTATTACACAATGACGACGGGTAAGAACACCAGACTGTTGCCGAAGGTAAGGAGTTATTTGTTCCAGAGGCCAAACAAACATATCTATCTGCGGGGATGCACGCACCACCCTTAGCTTTTCAAATTTATCAATGTTTAAATTAAGAAACGCTCTGGTACAGGAGTTTTCAGCTTTAGAATAAGGACATGAGTGACAGAATATGTCGATGGTGAGGGTCGAATACAGGACCGTTGGCTTGTATATGTATAAATGTCTGTCTGTGCCTGAATAACGCCTAATGAAGTTCCTGAAAATTTGAGTGAACCTCACGCGGAAGAGAGCATTACGCCAGTATGTCGGTATCTAGTTAATTTTTGCTACACTTAGCTTGACAGTGAATAGGTTGCCGTCTATACAAGCGGGTGGGGACGTAACTTTCATTATCGCTTAAGTATTCAGGTCCATAATAGGTCATCACCATAAAATAGAAACAAAATCGCTTTCTATCGATCAAAGCCGGACACGCAAGCATAAAGATGACAGAAGTTATGTCTAAAACAAACTCGTGATGTCATTCAACCGAGCAAAAACGGTTTATTATCCTAACAAATACAACGCCAGCCAGATGATCTCACCATGAAAGTTTGTTTCATTACAAACATGATTGAAATGATTATATGAGGATGAAAGCCTTCAGAATCTATACACTTTATTGGTTATGTATTATTCCACCAAGAAAGTAGACCCAGTCCAGGTTCGCTGATAGTGGCCTGCAGTAAAACAGAAAAGATATTTATTTTATTTAGCGATTAATATATATAATATGGATCTTTATATATGTTGCAGCCGTTGTCTTTTTTCAATAACGCAAAATATGAAAACGTTCTATAGTGAATATTAATAAGGGCAACCAACATAACCAAAATGTCCCAGTGTATTCCAATTAAAGAATAACATTTTGCTTTAATCAAGTGTTTATTTGCGAAAGTTGGTCTAAAACAGTTAATTTGGGGGCATAACGAGGGGCAAAAGCGATGGTTTTCACTTACGACCAGAGAATACGGGGATTTCTTCTCGCCCTCGGTAATTTCCGTGGCGTCCCCGCCGGCTTCCGGGCCCGTCGGAGTGGTGTCGACGAAAGCTTCGTCTACGACGCGGAATCTGCCGAAGATAGATTTGGCATTGCATGAATACAAAAAGCCTTAACCGTGCTAGAAGGAGGCCACGGTGAGAATGGAAATCAATCGGGTGCTTAAGGCCACTTTGGTGCACAAAAGGGTCAAACCGGGCCAAGGAATCTCCCGGGGCGACGAAGGACGAAGGATGGTCCCGATTCAAACCCAGGCCCTACTGGCCTACGGTCCAGTGCGCTAACCACTAGACCAGCGAAGCCACGTGGTGAGAATACATGAAATGATGGATGCATTGCGTGTTGCAGGAATCCTTGTGGCCCGCACAGTGTTAACTGGCCACGGATCCGACCACAGAACCTGATGAGAGGATAAGATGAGAACATAACAGGGCTTCAGATACATGTGCGGGTTCGAACCAGCCACCGGTGGTTGGGGAGTACGCTCCCTCTCTAACGCGACCAGACCAGAAAGCAGCCCACGTATTGCCCGACGAAGGGATGAGTTGGTGCGGTGCGTGCACCAGAGGTAGGGCAATGGTAGCTGTCGTGTTTGGCTGGCAGGCCGCATTTATCATGTTCAGACACGTCTTTGGGTGCACAATGAAGTAAAAGAGAGTCAACTTATCTCCGAGATTAGTTATTAGAGTCACATGAAACAATCGTCAGACTCAGATTCCGGTGCAACACGACATATTGTTCCCCCATGGCATCGTGTCCCCCTTGGAGATTGGTTATAGGAGCGTGGGTTAAGATACATGGAGGAGGGGGGGGGGGGGCGTATATTGTCATATGGGGAATATGGCCATGACCCAGTGTCCCCATTGTATAGCATGTGTGTACCGATCCCTGTTGGGTTAAGGGACACGGGGTGGGGGGGGGGGAGCATATTGTCATAGGCTGCATACAGCCATATCCCAGTTTCCCCTTGGCTCAGCATGGATGGACCAATCTCCATTGGCGAAGGGATCGGTACGCCTAAGCTAAGCAATAGAGGCCATGGCCATGTTCCCCCTATGACAATCTGTCTTCACACGAGCTATATCTCCAGAACCCCAGGGGGGACGCGATCCCGAGGGGGGGGCGGCAAAATGTCATGATAGTAGTGCGCGAAATATTTATAGCCTTGTAATTGGTATGATCGGTCTGTGACAGGTATAAGGAAAAAGCGTTGCCAGGGTTCGAACCCACGACCTATAGATCCGCAGCTCACTCTGTTTACCAACAAAAGCCTTTGTTTCATAACGACTAGTTTTATTTACATACTAGGCCACGCAGTCAGCCGCACTGGAGGAAACCATTAATTAAATGGACATTTTTTGCCTTTTTTGATCTATTAATGTGAGCAGTCGGTGTGGCCTACTCCACCATGAGATTCAAGACATGTCGTCTTCCATGAAGAAATATCACGAGGTCCCCCCCCCCCTCAGTCGTCTCGTGTCGAGTGCAACAGGGTCAGCATGATAGACTACATATATATATTATGCAACTGACAGTGAAAAAATGGTCTAACACCATACAGGTATGGTCAGGTATGGTTCCATATAGCCTTTCAGGCTGAATGTGCAGCTAAACCCTAATCAAGTCACATCAAATAACAGCAAGAAGAAATTATTTCGCAAGATGGCGTAGAAGAACGTCTGCTAAGAATAGCTTGAAAGACCGCTGTTGGCTTGGTTCAAGTAGAGCACTGGAGCTCATATCGGACAATGGAGCATGTCACGACAAAGAGGAGCCATGTCTCGCAATCCCCAACTCTTTGCTCAGAAAGACATGAGAGACACAAACACTTGTACATGTGGGATTTAAACCACGCACCGGTTGAGGGGAGCACATTGGACCATAGTCCAACACGCTATAAATGACCAGTAGGTTGTCCTGTTGGACGGGATAGACTGCAGCGGAAACAAAATGTAGGGGGTTGGCCAATTCACGTCTGTTAGAACTGAAGGAACGTCATCAATTGCTGGGACGATAGAACTAGGACACCTTTGTGTTAGACAATGGAGTAAACCAGATGACGGAACATATTCCGATATTGGAACTACAGGTTAGGTCACCCGTTTGGGTGGCCACCGTTGTGTCAGACAATGCGGTAAACCGGGTCAAGGGACGTTAGTGAATAGCTAGTTTGGCAGAACATGTCGACCAGCAACTACCATGTCGGCCACGGTGGGGTGGGGGGGGGGGGGGTGACACCATAGACAACATCTCATAGAATCCGTTTATATCCCTGTCCCACAGAAAGGGCGAGGCACCGTCTGCCAGAGCCACCTAAGAAACAATGCAGGAGCGGGAATTTTTTTGGAACAAAGACCGGGAGCGTAATATCAAATCAGCTGGCGTAGGGCGACTGGGAAACCGAACGTTCTTGCCAAGATTTGCACTGGCTCGTCCCACTGATTAGGGCGCTAATTGACAGACTACATAATCGTACAGCCACCCCACCTTCTATCTCTCGATGTGAAACCAATTTTACCACGCCCCCCCCCCTCCCCTTCCCAACTACCCCATCCCTTCCTCCGTGAACCCACCATCGAACGACTCCCATAGCCACAGTGCAAAGTCAATAGGACAAATCAATAATACAATTTCCCGCCACGGGTGGCAATCCAGCAATGAAAGCTACCCCGCTGGCCCTGCGCTAAGGCAGACAATCAGCTTTACAGGAGTCACCAGACCTTCAAAATGACCATAAGGAATGCCACATTAAACCCCAGTCGTTAATCGAAATACGCGAAAGAAAGCGTGTTTTTTTTTCTCAGATCTTATCACAAAGAATTTAGCGTCTTTGTTATTTTCTTTCTATGTGTTAATCTCGATGGTCCTCATGCTTCAACAAAATAAGCACTGAACGTTGGGAGGTCACTTCGGTATTCGGAGCGAGCAACATGACAAGAAACGTGCGGGGCAGAGGTAAAGTGCTGCCGTCTTATTTTAATTGGAACAGACAGGTAAACGAATATCCTATATCCAGTAATTAAATAACTTGAATACTTTTTTCGAGGTATTTATCCAGGAAACTGTTGGTTACACGGACGCATTACAAGATCATGATACGTATGTCATGGTGAAAAACGTAGAATTGACCCCACTGAACCGCCAGCCCGCGGTGGAGTGGTGTCAGATCAATAGCGAGGCCATAAAGGGAATCAAACGGGACAAGGAAACAAAACATGCCGCTTAATAGCACCAAATAGCAGTTGAGTGAGAAGAAAACGGTACTTGTATGTGACTAAAACGTGGTTGATGAGGACCAAAAGCAAAACTCGTTTGAGTGGGAACAAAAGCTGTCGTTGAGCGGAAACAAAACTTGTTCAGCGGAAACAAAACTCGTTGACTGGAAACAAAAGCTGTCGTTGGGCGGAAACGAACTCGTTGAGTGGAAACAAAAGCTGTCGTTGAGCGCAAACAAAACTCGTTGTGTGGAAACAAAAGCTGTCGTTGGGCGGAAACGAACTCGTTGAGTGGGAACAAAAGCTGTCGTTGGGCAGACGAAACATCTGCCGCAGATTAGAAACTTTGACTTGTTCTTTTATCGCGTTTTTTTTTCTTTGTTAGCTGGCTTGCAAATCATTTTCAGCTCAAAACACGTTACCTAATACGAGCGAATAAGCCTTGGGCTGCTGCTCATGTCACGATAAATGTCTTGCAAAATGTACCGAATAAATGCAATTTGTGTGATCTTGTGGCAATAAACTGATTATTATTATTAACACATTTTATCGTGGATTAGGAACATCTGTCCTTGATTTGGAAAGAAAAGTGTCGTTGGATGAAGACAATACTGTCGTAGGGTGAGAGTAACCCTGTCGTTGGTGGGAACAAAATTGTCGTGGATTAGAAATAAACTGTCATTGGGGAGAGTAACCATGTCGTTCGTGGGAACAAAGGGTCGTGGATTAAGAATAAAACTTGTTGGATAAGAATAAACCTGTCGTTGAGTAAAAATAAACCTGTCGTTGGGTGAAAATAAACCTGTCGTTGGGTAGGAACAAAAAACTGCCAAGGTAACTGAATGGTGACTGGTAAGAGCTGACAGGCGGTGGGCGGAGGGTGGGGGATCATGGAGGGGACTCAACAATCAATACAGCCAGATGAAAAACTACATCTGGACGAAAACAGGTTCAATCTTAGTGGAGGGAACACCAGAATAACGCTTGTGTCCATGAATCCAAAGCAAATACAGACATATACAGAGAGGCAGACAGATAACGCATGGGACAGACAGAGATGGATAGAGAAATAGACATACATAGAGATATAGACAGCGATACAGAATGAATCGAGTGCCAGGGAGATGGAATACGAGAGTACGAAGGAGAGAGAGACAGACAGAGAGGCATAAAAATGGCCCTTTTGATATCGACCAACTCCCAAGACATCCATTTGCTCTATTATCTGCTTGTCGACCCTTGTAACGTTAACCCTTTTCTACTTTACGTGCGGCCTCCTCCGTCGAACAAATACAGGCGCAGCCAAAAAAATTGGCACGACAGGAGATCCAGGGGGAGGAGGACAGGCGAAGGGTTAACATCCTGGCGCCGCTGGTAGGGTTTATCTCCCGCCCCCATGTATGCTATTCTCGGAAGGACCCCCAGATAGCAGTCTCCAGTAGTTGCTGGCCAACTGCGGGGCACATGTATAAGGTGGGGAGATAAGAGGGGGGGGGGAAGCCTTAGTGCTAGCCACGTGGGGAAAAGCCGGCAGGGTGGAGGGGGGTGGGGGTGGTGGAGTGCGGGGGGGGGGGGGGTTTACCAGAGCCGACCAGCAGCACAGTAATCTGGGTGAGTGGGATGTTGTATATAGCTGGTAATGAGGGAAGGAGACGCGACAAAGAGGGATATCCAGTTGGGAATCGGTCGGGGCGTTGGCTGTAAATAGCTGTATGAAGGTGCTATATTCAGTAGTCTCCCGTTACACAGCAGTGGACGTCATTAGACACCTTGCGTCTATTTAAACATCACAAGACAACATCGGACGCCGTGTCTCTCGCCTAATCAAGTCACATCAAATAACAGCAAGAAGAAATTATTTCGCAAGATGGCGTAGAAGAACGTCTGCTAAGAATAGCTTGAAAGACCGCTGTTGGCTTGGTTCAAGTAGAGCACTGGAGCTCATATCGGACAATGGAGCATGTCACGACAAAGAGGAGCCATGTCTCAATGGGGCAATCCCCAACTCTTTGCTCAGGAAGACATGAGAGACACAAACACTTGTACATGTGGGATTTAAGCCACGCACCGGTATTCGGAGCGAGCAACATGACAAGAAACGTGCGGGGCAGAGGTAAAGTGCTGCCGTCTTATTTTAATTGGAACAGACAGGTAAACGAATATCCTATATCCAGTAATTAAATAACTTGAATACTTTTTTCGAGGTATTTATCCAGGAAACTGTTGGTTACACGGACGCATTACAAGATCATGATACGTATGTCATGGTGAAAAACGTAGAATTGACCCCACTGAACCGCCAGCCCGCGGTGGAGTGGTGTCAGATCAATAGCGAGGCCATAAAGGGAATCAAACGGGACAAGGAAACAAAACATGCCGCTTAATAGCACCAACTAGCAGTTGAGTGAGAAGAAAACGGTACTTGTATGTGACTAAAACGTGGTTGATGAGGACCAAAAGCAAAACTCGTTTGAGTGGGAACAAAAGCTGTCGTTGAGCGGAAACAAAACTTGTTCAGCGGAAACAAAACTCGTTGACTGGAAACAAAAGCTGTCGTTGGGCGGAGACGAACTCGTTGAGTGGAAACAAAAGCTGTCGTTGAGCGCAAACAAAACTCGTTGTGTGGAAACAAAAGCTGTCGTTGGGCGGAAACAAACTAGTTGAGTGGGAACAAAAGCTGTCGTTGGGCAGACGAAACATCTGCCGCAGATTAGAAACTTTGACTTGTTCTTTTATCGCGTTTTTTTTTCTTTGTTAGCTTGCTTGCAAATCATTTTCAGCTCAAAACACGTTACCTAATACGAGCGAATAAGCCTTGGGCTGCTGCTCATGTCACGATAAATGTCTTGCAAAATGCACCGAATAAATGCAATTTGTGTGACCTTGTGGCAATAAACTGATTATTATTATTAACACATTTTATCGTGGATTAGGAACATCTGTCCTTGATTTGGAAAGAAAAGTGTCGTTGGATGAAGACAATACTGTCGTAGGGTGGGAGTAACCCTGTCGTTGATGGGAACAAAATTGTCGTGGATTAGAAATAAACTGTCATTGGGGAGAGTAACCATGTCGTTCGTGGGAACAAAAGGGTCGTGGATTAAGAATAAAACTTGTTGGATAAGAATAAACCTGTCGTTGAGTAAAAATAAACCTGTCGTTGGGTGAAAATAAACCTGTCGTTGGGTAGGAACAAAAAACTGCCAAGGTAACTGAATGGTGACTGGTAAGAGCTGACAGGCGGTGGGCGGAGGGTGGGGGATCATGGAGGGGACTCAACAATCAATACAGCCAGATGAAAAACTACATCTGGACGAAAACAGGTTCAATCTTAGTGGAGAGAACACCAGAATAACGCTTGTGTCCATGAATCCAAAGCAAATACAGACATATACAGAGACAGGCAGACAGATAACGCAAGGGACAGACAGAGATGGATAGAGAAATAGACATACATAGAGATATAGACAGCGATACAGAATGAATCGAGTGCCAGGGAGATGAAACACGAGAGTACGAAAGAGAGAGAGACAGACAGAGAGGCATAAAAATGGCCCTTTTGATATCGACCAACTCCCAAGACATCCATTTGCTCTATTATCTGCTTGTCGACCCTTGTAACGTTAACCCTTTTCTACTTTACGTGCGGCCTCCTCCGTCGAACAAATACAGGCGCAGCAAAAAAAATTGGCACGACAGGAGATCCAGGGGGAGGAGGACAGGCGAAGGGTTAACATCCTGGCGCCGCTGGTAGGATTTATCTCCCGCCCCCATGTATGCTATTCTCGGAAGGACCCCCAGATAGCAGTCTCCAGTAGTTGCTGGCCAACTGCGGGGCACATGGATAAGGTGGGGAGATAAGAGGGGGGGGGGAGCCTTAGTGCTAGCCACGTGGGGAAAAGCCGGCAGGGTGGAGGGGGGTGGGGGTGGTGGAGTGGGGGGGGGGGGTTACTAGAGCCGACCAGCAGCACAGTAATCTGGGTGAGTGGGATGTCGTATATAGCTGGTAATGAGGGAAGGAGACGCGACAAAGAGGGATATCCAGTTGGGAATCGGTCGGGGCGTTGGCTGTAAATAGCTGTATGAAGGTGCTATATTCAGTAGTCTCCCGTTACACAGCAGTGGACGTCATTAGACACCTTGCGTCTATTTAAACATCACAAGACAACATCGGACGCCGTGTCTCTCGGCTCCATTCGCACATCACCACGACATCGAACATCGTGTCTTTCACATCACTAGACAGACACCTTGTCTCTGTTGTCCATTACTAAACACTGGAAACCTTGTATCTTAGGTCTATGCGCACATCACTAGACAACACTAGACACATTGTCTCTTAGGTCTATCCGTACATCACTAGACAACACTAGACACCTTGTCTCTTTACGTCCATCCGCACAGTACTAGACAACACTAGACACCTTGTATCTTACGTCCACCCGCACATCACTAGACACATTGTCTCTTACGTCCATCCGCACATCAATAGACAACACTGGACACAAATGCTGTAATTTATGTCCATCCGTACATCACTAGACTACACTAGACACCTAGTCTCTTACGTCCATCCGCACATCACTAGACACATTGTCACTTACGTCCATCCGCACATCACTGGACAACACTGGACACAAATGTTGTAATTTATGTCCATCCGTACATCACTAGACAACACTAGACACCTTGTCTCTTACGTCCATCCGCACATCACCAGACACATTGTCTCTTACGTCCATCCGCACATCAATAGACAACACTGGACACAAGTGTTGTAATTTATGCCCATCGGCACATCATTAGACAACACTAGACACCTTTCTCTTACGGTCCATCCGCACATAACCAGACTACACTGGACACCTAGTCTCTTACGTCCATCCGCACATCACTAGACACATTGTCACTTACGTCCATCCGCACATCACTAGACAACACTGGACACAAATGTTGTAATTTATGTCCATCCGTACATCACTAGACACCTTGTCTCTTACGTCCATCCGCACATCACCAGACACATTGTCTCTTACGTCCATCCGCACATCAATAGACAACACTGGACACAAATGTTGTAATTTATGCCCATCGGCACATCACTAGACAACACTAGACACCTTGTCTCTTACGTCCACCCGCACATCATTAGACACCTTGTCTTATACGTTCATCCGCACATCACTAGACACCCTCTTTTTTACGTCCACGCGCACATCATTAGACAACACTAGACAGCGTGTCTCTTACATCCATCCGCACATCACTAGACAACACTAGACACCTTGTCTCTTACGTCCATCCGCACATCACTAGACAACACTAGACACATTGTCTCTTACGTCCATTCGCACATCACTAGACAACACTAGACACCTTGTCTTTTACGTCCACCCGCACATCATTAGACAACACTAGACACCTTGTCTCTTACATCCATCCGCACATCACTAGACAACACTAGACACATTTTCTCTAACGTCCATCCGCACATCACTAGACAACACTAGACACCTTGTCTTTTACGTCTACTCGCACATCATTAGACACCTTGTCTCTTACATCCATCCGCACATCACTAGACACCCTCTTTTTTACGTCCACGCGCACATCATTAGACAACACTAGATAGCGTGTCTCTTACATCCATCCGCACATCACTAGACAACACTAGACACCTTGTCTCTTACGTCCATCCGCACATCACTAGACAACACTAGACACATTGTCTCTTACGTCCATCCGCACATAACTAGACAACACTAGACACATTGTCTCTTACGTCCATCCGCACATCACTAGACAACACTAGACACCTTGTCTCTTACGTCCATCCGCACATCACTAGACAACACTAGACACATTGTCTCTTACGTCCATCCGCACATCACTAGACAACACTAGACACATTGTCTCTTACGTCCATCCGCACATCACTAGACAACACTAGACACCTTGTCTCTTACGTCCATCCGCACATCACTAGACAACACTAGACACATTGTCTCTTACGTCCATCCGCACATCACTAGACAACACTAGACACATTGTCTCTTACGTCCATCCGCACATCACTAGACAACACTAGACACCTTGTCTTTTACGTCCACCCGCACATCTTTAGACAACACTAGACACCTTGTCTCTTACATCCATCCGCACATCACTAGACAACACTAGACACATTTTCTCTTACGTCCATCCGCACATCACTAGACAACACTAGACACCTTGTCTTTTACGTCTACTCGCACATCATTAGACACCTTGTCTCTTACATCCATCCACACATCACTAGACACCTTCTCTTTTACGTCCACGCGCACATCATTAGACAACACTAGACACCTTCTCTTTTACGTCCACGCGCACATCATTAGACAACAATAGACAGTGTCTCCTACGTCCATCCACACATCACTAGACAACACTAGACACAGTGTCTCTTACGTCCATCCTTACATCACTAGACACATTGTCACTTACGTCCATCCGCACATCACTAGACACATTGTCACTTACGTCCATCCGCACATCACTAGACAACACTGGACACAAATGTTGTAATTTATGTCCATCCGTACATCACTAGACAACACTAGACACCTTGTCTCTTACGTCCATCCGCACATCACTAGACACATTGTCTCTTACGTCCATCCGCACATCACTAGACAACACTGGACAAAAATGTTGTAATTTATGCCCATCGGCACATCATTAGACAACACTAGACACCTTTCTCTTACGGTCCATCCGCACATAACTAGACAACACTAGACACATTGTCACTTACGTCCATCCGCACATCACTAGACAACACTGGACACAAATGTTGTAATTTATGTCCATCCGCACATAACTAGACAACACTAGATACCTTGTATCTTACGTCCATCCGCACATCACTAGACACATTGTCACTTACGTCCATCCGCACATCACTAGACAACACTGGACACAAATGTTGTAATTTATGTCCATCCGTACATCACTAGACACCTTGTCTCTTACGTCCATCCGCACATCACTAGACACATTGTCTCTTACGTCCATCCGCACATCACTAGACAACACTGGACACAAATGTTGTAATTTATGCCCATCGGCACATCATTAGACAACACTAGACACCTTTCTCTTACGGTCCATCCGCACATAACTAGACAACACTAGACACCTTGTCTCTTACGTCCACCCGCACTTCATTAGACAACACTAGACACATTGTCTCTTACGCACATCCGCACATCACTAGACAACACTAGACACCTTGTCTCTTACGTCCACCCGCACTTCATTAGACAACACTAGACACATTGTCTCTTACGTTCATCCGCACAACACTAGACAACACTAGACACCTTGTCTCTTACATCCACCCGCACATCACTAGACAACACTAGACACATTTTCTCTAACGTCCATCCGCACATCACTAGACAACACTGGACACAAATGTTGTAATTTATGTCCATCCGCACATAACTAGACAACACTAGACACCTTGTATCTTACGTCCATCCGCACATCACTAGACACATTGTCACTTACGTCCATCCGCACATCACTAGACACCTTGTCTCTTACGTCCACCCGCACATCACTAGACAACACTAGACACATTTTCTCTTACGTCCATCCGCACATCACTAGACAACACTGGACACAAATGTTGTAATTTATGTCCATCCGCACATAACTAGACAACACTAGACACCTTGTATCTTACGTCCATCCGCACATCACTAGACACATTGTCACTTACGTCCATCCGCACATCACTAGACAACACTGGACACAAATGTTGTAATTTATGTCCATCCGTACATCACTAGACACATTGTCTCTTACGCACATCCGCACATCACTAGACAACACTAGACACCTTGTCTCTTACGTCCACCCGCACATCACTAGACAACACTAGACACATTTTCTCTTACGTCCATCCGCACATCACTAGACAACACTGGACACAAATGTTGTAATTTATGTCCATCCGCACATAACTAGACAACACTAGACACCTTGTATCTTACGTCCATCCGCACATCACTAGACACATTGTCACTTACGTCCATCCGCACATCACTAGACAACACTGGACACAAATGTTGTAATTTATGTCCATCCGTACATCACTAGACAACACTAGACACCTTGTCTCTTACGTCCATCCGCACATCACTAGACACATTGTCTCTTACGTCCATCCGCACATCACTAGACAACACTGGACACAAATATTGTAATTTATGCCCATCGGCACATCATTAGACAACACTAGACACCTTTCTCTTACGGTCCATCCGCACATAACTAGACAACACTAGACACCTTGTCTCTTACGTCCACCCGCACTTCATTAGACAACACTAGACACATTGTCTCTTACGCACATCCGCACATCACTAGACAACACTAGACACCTTGTCTCTTACGTCCACCCGCACTTCATTAGACAACACTAGACACATTGTCTCTTACGTTCATCCGCACAACACTAGACACCCCCTTTTTTACGTCCACGCGCACATCATTAGACAACACTAGACACCTTGTCTCTTACGTCCATCCGCACATCACTAGACAACACTAGACACATTGTCTCTTACGTCCATCCGCACATCACTAGACAACACTAGACACATTGTCTCTTACGTCCATCCGCACATCACTAGACAACACTAGACACCTTGTCTTTTACGTCCACCCGCACATCATTAGACAACACTAGACACCTTGTCTCTTACATCCATCCGCACATCACTAGACAACACTAGACACATTTTCTCTTACGTCCATCCGCACATCACTAGACAACACTAGACACCTTGTCTTTTACGTCTACTCACACATCATTAGACACCTTGTCTCTTACATCCATCCACACATCACTAGACACCTTCTCTTTTACGTCCACGCGCACATCATTAGACAACACTAGACACAGTGTCTCTTACGTCCATCCGTACATCACTAGGCACCACTAGACACATTGTCTCCTACGTCCATCCACACATCACTAGACAACACTAGACACAGTGTCTCTTACGTCCATCCTTACATCACTAGACACATTGTCTCTTACGTCCATCCGCACATCACTAGACACATTCTCTTACGTCCATCTACACATCACTAGACAACACTAGACCCAGTGTCTCTTACGTCCATCCGTACATCACTAGGCACCACTAGACACAGTGTCTCTTACGTCCATCCACACATCACTAGACAACACTGGACACAAATGTTGTAATTTATGTCCATCCGTACATCACTGTACAATACTAGACACCTTGCCGCTTGTGTTACGTTGAACAAGACTATACAACAGTAGCCACCGTGTCCGTTGACGTCACTGAAATCATTTAAATGTTATAACGCAATTTGGCGAACGACTCTTGCGCTTGTTTCCGCCAACGCGAACACCCCACAACATCAAAGATCAAAGACAGTTAGGTTAGGTGGGAGGACGGGTCACGCCATTACTGGGCGCAGTGCGGGTCATCAGTGTCATCCCATCGAAGGATGGCAGTCGGGGTCTTCGTGGCGGCGAAGGACAAAATTCCCTCTAAAAGACGCCTCCATCGACACGCACATAACACTAAATGAACCGGCCCTGGATAAGGAAACACAATGTTATCCATAGCACCCCCCACCCACCTACACCCCATCCTCCCGACACTTCCAAACACACCCATTTATTCCACCATGGCAAAGCTCGCGTATGCTGTTGCCACAGCAACCGTTTCCTTTCATCTTCTTAATGGAATGAGAGGCTCCAGCCATTGGGAAAACTGCATCAGCTAGAGAGGGAGAGAAGAGAGGCAGAGAAACAAGGTAAGGGAGATAGACACAGAGATCCTAGGTAAGGGAGATAGACACAGAGATCCTAGGTAAGGGAGATAGACACAGAGAACCAAGGTAAGGGAGATAGACAGACAGACAGGGCGACAGCGAGAGACCCGAGATATGCTGAGCGAACACATATCGTCGGGGTGAGGTGGAAAGGTGCTGTGGCGAGATATGGTCATAATGGAAGTCAGTCCAATTTTAGCCACCTCGGGTGCCTGTCTCCACAATGTCCCCTTTCAGTGAGTGGGTAGCGGAGCCTCCTTCCATCCTAACAAAACAGTCACGACTTCTCCCCTCGTCCCACTTCCTTCACGGACCCAGGGATGATAGACTCGAGCGAAGACTTACGCAGCGGGCCTCGCCACGACAGGAAAAGGAAAATGTTTTCCCCTCTCTATCTTTCTTTCTCCGTCTCGCCCACAATGGGAGAAAGCGGTTTTTCGGCTACTCTCCTGCGTGACGGTGCCTGGGTTTCACTTATATAAGAGTGCGGAATATAATTTAGAATTACTTTTGATTGCTCCAGATCGAAAGGCGGCGATGTGCCAACAATTTCATCGGCTGAACGCAAAACCTGAGCAGGAGAATAATGAAGAAACATCAACGTAATAATGGGAGGAAAACTGAGTTTAAAGGTTATGGTTACTGACCCGATAAATCATCTGTATTTACTTACGGTAACCCCTGCCATGTCTACGTGAATTGGACTTTCCCAGTAATCCCTTCTTGGGTGCGAGACTGTCAACCCAAATGAGACAGACGCGCAGACAATGCGGTGACAAATGCACGGACCTATAAAGTGATAGATAATGGCCCTTGCCTGACAGTAAGACGTACATCATTAATTCACGAGGGACGAGTTCTTTACAGCGCCCTGCAGCCCCTTCTCCTCCAGTGACTCAATTATATCCTCAACAAAAATCAGAACTGGTGTGTATTAAACAAATTGTTGCGCAGATCTATATAATTCATATACAGATCTAAAGCTATTAGATAGGAAAAATAAAAAAATAATCCATGTATAAAGGCTGCGAAACTAACAAACGCTTCCTCAGAACCAGAAGAATAATTTATTGTGCGAGAGCAATACATATTGCCCAAAACAGCTGGATAACTGCTTTTCAGTCGAAAACAAAAATCAGTTTTTCCACAAACAGCTAAATAATTGCATATCAGACACCAAATAAGACGATACTTCTTAAACAAGCTAGCGAATTGCTTCATGCTCTTTTTCTCTCATTTCAGGTAGCAACAACGCAAGACGCATTCTCTAGAACGAGTTTGTGAATTGCTTATTTTTGGGTAAATCAGATAGTATTGCTAGAATGTTGGTAAAGAATAGGGCTCAACCGTAAAAAGAAAAATTGGCGGAGGCACGCCTGAAAGTTATCATTGGCAAAAGAAGATGGCTTTTACAGCATAAAGTGGAGTTATCTTTACCTGAGGTCCTCCCCAATGTCCATGAAGAGGTCATGCTTGCCATCCTCCGTCTCGTATCCCCACACCCAGAGCTGTTCAGCCTCGTCGCTAGAGAGACGCTGTCAAGGTCAACGCTATCAAGGTCGCGAATACAGATAGACCGATTCACTTTTTTCGTCAAAAATGTCGGCACATGAATAACTGGCGCAATAAAGTAACATAGCGTGCAAAAAATGCATGTGGGGTCGTCTTTACAACGTAATGGAGAAACAAACGTTAGCATATCTTGTCGTTGTTAAAGAAAAGACCTTATTCGACAACAAATTTTAACAAGCCACACAACCCACGGCAAGTAGTTTAACTCTAAATCGGACTAATCAATTCACATAAAAGAAAAACCACGAGTTATACAGCGTTAACACAGACTGCGTGGAGATGGTGCAAGGATACAATCGGGATGGCAGCTGCATCGCATCGGCAGGAATCAAAATGTCGTCGAAAAAACCCACGGACACTGAAAACCAAATGTGGCACAAATCGTTATTTGTATTATGCGGGAAATAAATAGTTTATAAAACCACATGGTGCAAGTCGTTTGTCTTGTTCGATTGAGTAGAACATGGTAATCTGCACCAGCTTATACGTCGCATATAGGATGAATAATGGATAGATAGTTGGCCTTTTACATCAGTTTGTGCGCAGTAACACTAAATACATTTTACCCAGGAACCCCTGCGCTAATTCGATGAAAATTATGCAGTTTTCATTTGCAGTTATGCATGGTACCTTTCGACCACAGTGGATTCCCCACTCGTTTTGGGCAGGATCAAGCAAGGGTAAAAGAGTGGTCAGGCCTTTGTATAGTCTTATTTCTTCAACGTATCACAAGGTATCGTTAACACGCATGAACAAGGATACAGATCTACGCACAATGGCTTGCAAACGTCTGGTTGTTGGCTGATTGGCGTAAGTAGGTCAATTCGCAACTAAAGAAGACATTCCAGCTTTATCCTGCGCAAACATAGATATTTACACAGGTGGGGCTCGAAGCTCGAATGGCCTAGCAGGGCCTACTCAAAAATAGATGAACACGCTACCCACTAGGCCACGAGATGAGCCTATTAACTATGGCAGGATAGCTGGTTTTATTTGCATACGATCTTAAGCTATGAGCCCCCGCTGCTATTAGCAACAGGGAGCCATTGTCGGAGCGTTATATGGTGGTATCGCAGTTTGTGTCCCACAACCAGCCTTAGCCCATACTTAAATATACATTGATCTGAAGGTATTAGTTTTTAATCCGTTCACTTTGGTTTTCCTCTTACCATAAACTCCATCTTTGCTGGAGCTCTTTATCTTGCCGATCAGAATTTCGTCCATGAAAGGTCGAAACACCACATATCGAAATTCAACTGTGAAGAAAAAAAAACGGTGACGTTATGACGTCAAAATACGCCGCGTGAGGCCAAAACAAGCAATGACGTTGATATTACTGAAGCACAAAAGTTCAAAAACTTGCAATGTTCTATAAAAGTTAATGGAATTGAAAGAATTATATCCACTGTGAATTTTAAAAAAAACGTTTATATATGCCATAATTCTAATGCTTTTTGGCAACTTCTCTTTTTCCCGCATTATATTGCAAACCAAATATTTTTGTCGTCACGGCTATTGCTACCAAAAGGACCATCTTATGGCACAATAGCAAAGCCAAGATGACACAAGACAAAGCTTCTACTACATGCATCACCCAGATATCAGTTTAGGACGGTAGCCCCTGAGGTAGACTGACCAACAGTGTGGGAAGCGCCGTCCCCAGGAAATATAAAGCTGTCGCCTATTGCTGTAATGTCCCACAGCGCAATGCAAAGCCCCAAGTTATGGACCACCTGAAAAGGCAAAAGAAAACATACCAAAATTGTGTAATATATGCAATGATCACAAATAATACAATTTCGTGGTCCATCAGATTTGTGATTTAGACTTAACCGCACATTCAGCCTGCAAAGCTATGTCGCGGCATCGCAGAGACGACTCATAAGAAAGTAATAGCTATGTAGAGATATATAAAATATATGTTCAATTAAAGAAACTTAATTTAACAGGCTGACCTTGAATAACTTTAAGAGTGTGATATATTCACATGCAGAAAGAGAGACGGATAAGAAACCTTTATCACATTAAGAGGACAGGATAACTACGATACATTCTGACATGATTAATGCTATTGTAGATATCATTGATGACAAAAACTGTTTCTCAGAGTTGTAATTATGATGTGGCATTCCAACTACCGGTATATAGAAATCAGTGAGAAATACGTATTTCAAAGATTATGCACAACTTGATCGTCATACCTTGTTAGCAAACTTTTGATTAAGAGATTCTGTAATGGCATCATTTTGTTTGATTTCAAACATCCATGGAACTATGCGAACTGTATCTTTCATCTTTGAAAGAATAAACATTTTGCTGGCATACACAGGACACTGGTATGTAGGTCTAAAGTTTGAAACCAATCTGCAAATACAAAAAATACTTCAATCCCTGATTCAAATAACCTGTATCGTTACATAAAATCGAGGACTCCTCGAAATCATATTTTTTTGCTACCTTGACCCCTCTCATCATCCAGCTATGATGCTTTCTAAAACAACCTTCCAAACTTCCAAGTTGCACAAACATAAGTTACCTACCAATACACCTAAAAGTACTACTGGTATACAAGTAAATGATTTATGAAATGAATAGATGATCTGGCAATCTTTTGTGCATAATTAAACCAGTTCAAAATTAGGTGCCAGGTCTGAATTGGAACCCAAGACCCATACATAGTTTTTAATTACATCAATCTGCAATATATCATTCAAATCCCCCATATGTGCAATAAATGGATATATACTGGCTTGGTAAAACCAAACAGGGCATATTGACCATTACAAGCCATTGCCTTGGCATCAATGCCTAGACCATCAACCAGGCTTTGGGATACAGTATGAACCACATGAAAACGTTGGAGTTACCTGGCCTAATGAATGTAAATAACCCTTTATAAGACAGCCTAACAGGTGCCGCGGGTCAATGAGCCATTAGGAAAGGTTTATATAGGCAGTTGACATGGCCCATGGTCAGGAAAGCCACAGACTTTAAGATGGCATTTCATGTCGCGATTGTAGGCAGAGGGTAGAGTGAGGGGTCATCAATCATAAACATTCAGTCAGCTCCAGAAGAGCTAGCCATGTCATACTTGATAAGAGAAGCTATGCACAATAGACAGGTGAATGTTGTAACTGGTAGTTATCGTGACTGCTTGTAGCAACAAATGGTGCCAGAGTAATTGGCTTCGTTAGCTGGATGAGATTATGATAAGCAGGAACACTAGAAGGTAGGGAGGGGGGAAGGGGTCATAAGAGACAAGCTTGAACTTGGTTCATATATATAAGTGTTTCTAGAATGAGTTGCTTGAAACAAATACAGATTATACGGTTTTGGCATAAGTAATTGCTATAATAGTCAAGCCTCACATTAAATACATAATCATAGCAGACAATAGATATTTTGAAAAAGGTTGTCAGTTTGGGGATGTACGTGCATTAGGACCCAAAACATCATAGTGATGAAAACGTCATATCACATAGCCTGCGCCATCTGGGAGCAATTGTACAGTTTCATATGGTGCCTTGATCGCTGTATCCATTCATGGGGCTAAATATATCAGGCAGTAACTCATTTTCAGATTATTATCAGAAAGTGCTTTCATTAATGATGGAATATGGGGTATCCTCTCCCCTTCCTTGATCCCTTGGAAACTTCTACTTCCAGAAACCTTCGATATCATAATGTTCCTGCACCTTATTCAAAAATTTTGGCCTCCAAGAGATCACTAATTGTCAATCAATCATTTCTTTAACTCCAATTGGCCATTAACCATCTCTTTCAGAAAGATTATGCAGGGTTGTATGGGCAATAACCGGAATGGTTGAAGTCAAACTTAAAACTGTAAAGTTCATTATACCAAGGTCTTAACGTTTTCTGGTTCTAACATATGTGGTCAGGGCTATCTTTTGGAGACCTACTCTGTTGGTTCTCAGGTTTCAGCCTGCAGTATACACAGGAATTTTTTTTAAAAGAATGTGCATTTAGGAATTTCTGATATATTAGAAAGTATATTACAATATGTGCTGATGCCTATAAATGTTGCCTAACTGGCCTAACCACAGCGCCCTATACCAGGGAGTTGCATGCTGAAAGAAGCATGGTAACCAAGTTGTTGCAATTATAATCACAGGTACCAGAATGGGGCTGGTACAAAAAGCCGAAATAACCCCCAAAAGTGCAGGTAACCTTCAAATTTGCTAAAAATCGACACAAAGGGCAAATGTGTGATGATATGATGATGTTATGAAAGAACTTACCTCAATGCAGCATAAAAAGTGACATCGGAGCAATTTGGTATCTGAAAAGTGTATATATATCCACATATAAGTTTTCCATGTGTACGGCTCAGTGGTCTCAGCCCAAATGGCTACCTAGACATGCCGAAGTATTGCCCAGGAGGTATCCTAACTTCCACGGCTTCCCACACATAACAAGTTTAAAGACAGACCCTGTACAAGTTTGCCAGCCATCCCACCAACCCAAACACCACCCCGCCTGCTAGCCGCTATTAACACTCTCCCCCCCCCCACCCCACCGTGATCGCTTGTTGGGCGAGAGCCAACCTGCAACCCCCCACCCCTACCTCTCGCTAACCAGCCCCCCCCCCACCCCCTCCTCTCGGGAGTGAGAGCCACCCCCCCCAACCCTCTCTCCTCTCGGTGGGCAAGACTTTGTACCTCCGGGCGAGACTTCTGCATGCCTAGGTAGCCATTTGGGCTGAGACCGCCAAGCTGTACGCACGGGAAACTTATATGTGGATATATATACACTTTTCGGATACCAAATTGCTCGGATGTCACTTTTTATGCTGCATTGAGGTAATGGCTTTCATAATATCATATCATCACACATTTGCCCTTTTTGTCAATTTGTAGCAACTTCAGAGGTTTTCGGCACTCTCGGAGGTTACTTCGGCTTTTTGTACCTGCCCACCAGAATGTACCAAAAATAAATATGCTGTTTACTTGCTTAGTTTGCATGTTGGTGCTAGATGAAATATTTTGAAAACTGTTAAAAGTAAAAAATAAAATTCCCAAATGCCCCAAATTTTGGAAAAAATAGGAGACCCAACGGACTGAGTCTCCCAGACCCAGTACCATCATAAATTGATCAATCACGGTCTCTCGGGCCACCTAGCCGCAGCCCAAGCAACTGAGCAAAGCCAGTAATATTAGTAAGGAACATGGGAAAGGTCTGAGCGATAAAAGATAGAAAACGTCTTATTTCGTGTTATTTTACATTTCTTTCAGAACATAGGGTCGAAATCAAGTGACAATGCCAGCGTGATATTTACTCGATAAAGGAATGTCATGTACTCATACAATAATGCAACAAAACATTAATCCAGTGCAGTTTGTTTATGCCCAACACGCTGTGGAAGAACCTAACCGATCTCCCGGCAGAGGGCGTTTCGCTTAACAGCTTAAGCGATGTGAGGAACGAGCGCCCTCTGCCGGCAGATCGAGTGCACACCGGTAACCACTGTCGAGTTTTCTGGGCCATGCTGGACTTTTACTAGTTTTAGATCTACTCTTTAAGATCGCAAAAATCGAGGGGCAAAGAGTTCTGACTTAGTGCGTGGGGGTTAAGAGTGTTTACGGCTGTTCCAACACCGAAGGCGCCTCCTTCCGATCTGTAGAAACACGGGCCAGAGATAGATAAGATCTAGGCCGGCCTACACTTAAGTTCTAGCCCCGTTTGATGGCGTTAATGGTTACGGCAGACTGATAGGCCGTCCTTATGTTATGGACATAGAACGATATAAAATCCATAACAAGCCATCTGATGGGGCTACACTTAGTTCCATCTCCGAAACCTAGCGTGCGGAGCCACTACTGGCACTAGGTTTCGGAGATGGAACTAGCCTACACTTTGCTACAGTCAAAACTACACTCCACAGGCACCGTAAAGCGACGGAGGCGGGAGGGGACAAGACTGGCATTTCTTGTTCACTTTTAAACATAATTTTTGTGCAAAATTGTCAAAAACTGTGAAAAAGTGTCCGACATTCGACAGATGTACCCTATATGATTATAGGCATATATAGATCTATGGGCCTGCTTCAATTTTTAAACAAGGCTGCAATGTTGTCTATAAACATTCTGCGGATATATCCTGCAATGTTCACAATCCTACCAATCAACTTGTTACATGTATCCTATTAATCCCATGTTAGCAGACTCCTGCTTCGTCGTTGTCGCACAGTACCTGAGTACCCAGTATAATAGGTCATCTGGCATCAATCAAATACTATATAGTAGGGCGTGATCCTGATCTACCTGAATTCCTTCAACCAATGGGTGTTTTTCATGTCATCTGGTCAAATCTTAGAAATTTCAAAACTAAGTAGGAATAAAATTTTAAAAGTATTGAAAAAAGTAGGAATTGGGGAGAACTTAAAAAAAGTAGAAAAGTAAGGATCAATCACAGGCCATGAGAGGATACTGATCCCATTTGGGTTATCCATGTGGTCCTAGCAACAACATATCTGGGTAGTCAGAAAACTGTAGATGGGGGACACAAATTGTTAACTTTTAAAACGGCAATGAGTACCGCAATTACTTGTACAATAGTAGTTGGAATCTTGGCACTTAATAAAATAATGTGTTTTGAGGTTTCATTTTGGGGGTGGGGAGACAAGTTGATATCAGTGGGACAATTGCATGCTAAGAGTTAGTGTCAAGCCCTGGCATCTTTGCATGGGACATCGGCCTGCTCCCCAAAGCGGATCAGGCAGGGACGGGCATGCAACAGGGTTAGGGGAAGGGGGCAATATAGGTGGGGATTGTGATTGGCTTCTTGGAGGCCTGACAAAGAAAGAGCCAGCTTCATTGAATGTTGTATTTGTGCGATTCATTCTTCCAGCCATACTTCTATATAAGGTCAGACCATTGTTTCAGCTCGCTCACATATGACACTGGGTGACAAGGTAGTCTATTAGCTAGTTCTATCTCCGAAACCTACCAAGCTCCGCCATCAATTTTTCTGGGACAAGGCTTGATGGCGAGGGCATGGCAGGCATGTAGCTTGGAATTAGAATCGTTTCAGGTTGTGCTGGATTCGCAGGCATAATGCTAAAGTGATATACATCTATTCTTGCAGCAGTAAGAAACTTTTGTTGAGTGCATGGCGGGTGTAAAATATCTCATTGAACAATCGTTGGATCCTGTTTTTCAGGTTGAGTTGTTATCAGAATGTTAATTAATCCACAATTTATTTTCACACCAACCCTAGTGCCAGCCTCTCTTGCCTGTGCATCTGCACAGTATGCACATGGCCTGCCAATTGACTTGGCTGCTAGTTGACACACCCCTCCCACCTCATCCTGTCCCTCTCCTCCCCACCCCTGTAGACCTAAACCAAACCCATACAGCCGTTATGGCAGAGTATTAGCCAAAAAAAAAATTTTTGCCACCCAAAAATTAAGCTGGTAAAAAAAAATTTCATATAAAATTGTGAGTACTATGATTGCATCTGAGTGCCCACCAAACTGAAAATCTGCCCGCCAAAATTTAAGCTGCCCAACCGAATGGGTGGGTGGATGTGCTGGGGCCAATTTGTACATCCTGTACATAAACAGAGTGTAAGCAAGTTCAAAGGCTCAAACGTTGTTTAGCCTCAATTTTAGACAAGAAAAATGGTGGCCCAAAGGGACCCTGATTGATACCATCTAGAACTGAAAAACTGTTTTTAGATTCCCTTGATGCTAGAAAGGCTGTATTAGGCCAGTGTTGTCTACACAAGGGCTAAACTAGGCCAAGGAACGTCCAGGGACAAGGAATGCTTTGGTTGCATCAGATTAGATTGCCCAGAACATGTTTCAAGCTGTAGACCTAGGGATCTGCAATTGAGTATTCGGTCGTGCATTTCTGTTTACAACAAGGTGTTTAGGTTTTAAGCAGGAAGTGTACAAGGCATTTTGGTCTCTGAAGGACACTGTTTGTAGTGTGGTGCCCAGATTAATACTGCTTGTATATATCTGTATCTTTACGCATTGAATGTGCTTACTGTTCCATTATATTACCATGCTTTAATTGCTGACATTGTTTCTTTTCATGCAGTGCCCCGAACATGGCTTTAACAGTTGTGAAGATCACATCCTTTGTGCAACAGCTGGTTCACCAGCAGTCATTCCCAGTGTTTGTCGCCTACATGTCGATGGTCATCTTGGCGAGATGGTGGCAAAAGATTTCATCCCCTCTTTCCTTAAAAGCTGTAAGTGTACTGAGATTTTTAATATGCATTCTCATGCAGCTGTCAAACTCGTAATGATTTGATATTGACAATATACTACAATCTCACAATGTAATGGTACATCGGGTATGACTTTGAACATTTTTGTGGATGATCATATTGGCAGATGTGTAATGGGTTGCAGGCCAATCTAATTT
Source organism: Arenicola marina (assembly GCA_964019135.1). Lineage (NCBI taxonomy): Eukaryota > Metazoa > Annelida > Polychaeta > Arenicolidae > Arenicola > Arenicola marina. The sequence goes on along the minus strand of OZ025251.1, from coordinate 27,933,085 downwards.
ACAACCCTGTGGACACACTACTACATGGGACATGGCCTATTGGTGCCGGCATTCTCCTTCTCACATGCTCTTCATGGATGATATATTTATGGTATATTATTTTCTTCTAGGTGCTTGTGGTGTACAACTTATTATGCAGTGCAATAAGTATTTACACCCTCGTTGGCTTCATCAATGCGTTGATGGCCAGCCCCGGCCTGTACGACATGGAACCCTCAGATGCTCTGCGCCCGGTGTACTTCCTGTACTGGGTGACGAAGAATCTGGAGCTACTGGATACTCTATTCATGGTAGTGCGCCATAAGCAGCGCCAGATCTCCTTCCTGCATGTGTTCCACCACGCCACCATGCTCCTGCTCAGTGACTTGTCCTACCATCGCTACCCATGGCCTGCCATCGCCGTCCCCTTGGCGCTCAATGCCTTCATCCACGTCGTTCTCTACTTCTACTACGGGCTGTCCGCCTGGGACGCCACGTGGACGTCGTCATGGAAACGACGCCTGACGGAGATGCAAATCACGCAGTTTGGGATCGACTTCGTCTTCGCTGCTGTCGGATACCTGTACCACGGATTTTGTATCTATGGTCTGCTCTATGGCGTCATGATGACGTATTTGTTTAGTAATTTCTATTACCATGCCTACATTAAAACTAAAACGCAGTCAAAGAAAACGCAGTGAGGCTATGTGTTTTTTGACGTATAATTATCCTGATGATCTACAAGTTGGTCTAGCAAAACGTGTTTTAATTTCTTGAAAGTTTGGGGATTCATGTCGATAGGTGGGCGTTACAACAGGCCTTCAGTCTGTTCATGTACATGTGCCAACTTCTATCATGAACCTAATATTATTGATGCCAGATCTTTGTATATTTATGTAGCACGTAGAATTAATAGTCAAGACCTATCAATGGCTGATATTGGTTGCCATCTGCATTACCCACGTGGCATTAATAGTCAAATCAGTCAGCGTCCAGGGTATCGCAGCTGAAAGAGATGTTTTCTGTGAAATGCTCACCTGTATTAAAGATACCGTATATAAGGATTTGAGTTAATTTATCAACTTTAATATGTTATCCAAACGCACTGATGCCATTTAGTGCAAACCTCCTCTTGGATTACTAATGGTAAGCTCATTGGGAATGAGATTGCTATTGCTCAAGCAAGAAGATGTGGTTTATAATTTGTTGGTTACTTTGCTATACTGCCCATGATAATCATTTTTACTGTATGTTATCTCCTTATAATGGGAGACTTCGACAACATAGAGACGTACTATATGGTCTGACTCTTTTAATTCCTTGTGCCCGCTCTGCCACATAACAGTGGACTTCTAGTTATTGTGATGCCATGTACTATTATTATCAGCCGTTACGTTTCCGGTTAACTAGATTTAAACAGAGGGACGATATTGGTGTTGCGCCATAAATATTATGTACGACGTGCATTTGAGCTTATGTCAAAATGGGACCAAAATACAACACGTCTTTCAAATTAGATGTAATGTATATGTTTCTTAATTACCGCATGGGTGTGTGTATGTAGTTGCGTCAGAGCTGGGTAAGCGGTTTCTGGCACCTCTATTTAAACCATATCGTGTAAGTGTTAAGTATTACTTATACAGAAATGTCCATATCTATCAACACAATTGTTTTTGTTTTTCCTTCATGACTTGAACAATGAGCCGTGATCTATACCAGTCAGAAAGCAACCACAGTACCAATGGACCACGCTAGCAAGGGACCACAGAACCAATGGACCACACTAGCAATGCTTCGTTGTCATCGTCTTAAATGGGCGAACGACATCGTTCTTTGAACGCAATTCCACCACAATCACCCACCCACATTCCACCACAATCACCCACCCACCTTCCACCACAATCACCCACCCACCTTCTGCCACAATCACCCATCCACCTTCTGCCACAATCACCACCCCCCCCCCACGATTCACCACAATCACCCACCCACCTTCCACCACAATCATTCACCCACTTTTCACCACAATTATCCGCCCACCTTCCACCACAATCACCCACCCACCTCCCACCACAATCACCCACCCACATTCTGCCACAATCATCCATCCACTTTCAACCACAATCATCCACCCACCTTCCACCACAAACACCCACCCACCTTCCACCTCAATCATCCACCCACCTTCTGCCACAATCACCCACCCACCTTCCACCTCAATCACCCACCCACCTTCCGCCACAATCATCCACCTACCTGCCACCACATTCATCCACCCACCTTCCACCACAATCAGCCACCCACTTACTGCCACAATCACCCCCCCCCCCACGATCCACCACAATCACCCACCCACCTTCCACCACAATGATCCCCCACCTTCTGCCACAATCACCCAACTACCTTCCACCACAATCACACCCCACCTTCCGCCATAATCACCCCTCATCATCCACCACAATCATCCACCCACCTTCCACCACAATCACCCCCAACCATCCCCCCACCTTCCACCACAACCATCCCCCCACCTTCCACCACAATCACCCACCCACCTTCCACCACAATCATCCACCCACCTTCCACCACAATCCCCCCCAACCATCCCCCCACCTTCCACCACAATCATCCAACCACCTTCCACCACAATCACCCCCAACCATCCACCCACCTTCCACCACAATCACCCCCAACCATCCACCCACCTTCCACCACAATCAACCACCTGCCTTCTGCGACAATCACCCACCCACCTTCCACCACAATCGTCCCTGCACCTTCCACCACAACCACCCTCCCACCTTCTGCCACAATCACCCAACTACCTTCCACCACAATCACACTCCACCTTCCACCATAATCACCCCTCATCATCCACCACAATCATCTACCCACCTTCCACCACAATCACCCCCAACCATCCACCCACCTTCCACCACAATCAACCACCTGCCTTCTGCGACAATCACCCACCCACTTCCCACCACAATCGTCCCTGCACCTTCCATCACAACCACCCTCCCACCTTCTGCCACAATCACCCACATACATTTTACCACAATCACCCCCCCAACCACCACAATCATCCACTCACCTTCCACCACAATCACCCCCCCAACCACCACAATCATCCACTCACCTTCCACCACAATCACCCCCCCAACCACCACAATCATCCACCCACCTTACACCACAATCACCCCCTCAACCACCACAACCATCCACTCACCTTCCACCACAATCATCCATCCGCCTTCTGACACAATCATCCCCCACCTTCCACCACAATCATCGCCCACCTTCCACCACAATCATCCATCCGCCTTCTGACACAATCATCCCCCACCTTCCACCACAATCATCGCCCACCTTCCTCCACAATCATCCACCCACCTTCCATCGCATTCACCCACCCACCTTCCACCACAATCATCCCCCCCATCCCACCCTCCACTGCAATCATCCACCCACCTTCCATCACAATCACCCATCTACTTTTCACCACAATAACTCATGCTCCTTCCATCACACTCACGCACCCACCTTCTACCTCAATCACCCACCCACCTTCCACCACATTACCCCCCCCCCCCCACCTTACACCGCAATCACTCACCCACATTCCACCACAATCACGAACCCAACTTCCACCACAATCATCCAGCCGCCATACACAAGTCATCCACCCGCCTTCCACCACAATCATCTACCCACCTTTCACCACAATCATCCACCCACCTCCAGCCACAATCACCCACCCATCACCCAACACAACCATCCATCTACCTTCCACCACAATCATCCACCCACCTTCCACCACAATCGCCCACCCACCTTCCACCAGAATCCCCCACCTTCTACCACAATCACCCAACTACCTTCCACCACAATCACACCCCACCTTCCGCCATAATCACCCCTCATCATCCACCACAATCATCCACCCACCTTCCACCACAATCACCCCCAACCATCCACCCACCTTCCACCACAATCATCCAACCACCTTCCACCACAATCACCCCCAACCATCCACCCACCTTCCACCACAATCACCCCCAACCATCCACCCACCTTCCACCACAATCAACCACCCGCCTTCTGCGACAATCACCCACCCACCTTCCACCACAATCGTCCACCCACCTTCCGCCACAACCACCCTCCCACCTTCTGCCACAATCACCCAACTACCTTCCACCACAATCACACTCCACCTTCCACCATAATCACCCCTCATCATCCACCACAATCATCCACCCACCTTCCACCACAATCAACCACCTGCCTTCTGCGACAATCACCCACCCACTTCCCACCACAATCGTCCCTGCACCTTCCACCACAACCACCCTCCCACCTTCTGCCACAATCACCCAACTACCTTCCACCACAATCACACTCCACCTTCCACCATAATCACCCCTCATCATCCACCACAACCATCCACCCACCTTCCACCACAATCAACCACCCGCCTTCTGCGACAATCACCCACCCACTTCCCACCACAATCGTCCCTGCACCTTCCGCCACAACCACCCTCCCACCTTCTGCCACAATCACCCAACTACCTTCCACCACAATCACACTCCACCTTCCACCATAATCACCCCTCATCATCCACCACAATCATCTACCCACCTTCCACCACAATCACCCCCAACCATCCACCCACCTTCCACCACATTCCACCACCTGCCTTCTGGGACAATCACCCACCCACTTTCCACCACAATCGTCCCTGCACCTTCCACCACAACCACCCTCCCACCTTCTGCCACAATCACCCACCCATCACCCAACACAACCATCCATCTACCTTCCACCACAATCATCCACCCACCTTCCACCAGAATCACCCACCCACCTGCCACAATCACCCACCCACCTTTCACCACAATCACCCACCCAGCTTCCACTACAATCACCCACCCACCTTCCACCACAAGCACCCACCTTCTGCCACAATCACCCACCTACCTGCCACAATCACCCACCCACCTTTCACCACAATCACCCACCCACCATCTACCACAGCCATCCTCTACCTTCCACCACAATAATCCTCCCACCTTCCACCACAATCACTCACCCATCTTCTGCCACAATCACCCACCTTCCACCACAATCACCCACCTTCTGCCACAATCACCCACCCACCTTCCACCCCAATCGTCCACCCACCTTCCACCACAATCAGCCACCCACCTACTGCCACAATCAACCCCCCCCCCACCGACCCAGCACAATCACCCACCCACCTTCCACCACAATGATCCCCCACCTTCTGCCACAATCACCCAACTACCTGCCACAACAATCACACCCAACCTTCCACCATAATCACCCCTCATCATCCACCACAATCATCCACCCACCTTCCACCACAATCAACCACCTGCCTTCTGCGACAATCACCCACCCACTTCCCACCACAATCGTCCCTGCACCTTCCACCACAACCACCCTCCCACCTTCTGCCACAATCACCCACTTACATTTTACCACAATCACCCCCCCAACCACCACAATCATCCACTCACCTTCCACCACAATCATCCATCCGCCTTCTGACACAATCATCCCCCACCTTCCACCACAATCATCGCCCACCTTCCACCACAATCATCCACCCACCTTCCATCGCATTCACCCACCCACCTTCCACCACAATCATCCCCCCTATCCCACCCTCCACTACAATCGTCCACCCACCTTCCATCACACTCACCCATCTACTTTCCACCACAATAACCCATGCTCCTTCCATCACACTCACCCACCCACCTTCTACCTCAATCACCCACCCACCTTCCAACACAATACCCCCCCCCCCCACTTACACCGCAATCACTCACCCACATTCCACCACAATCATCCAGCCGCCTTACACAAGTCATCCACCCGCCTTCCACCACAATCATCTACCCACCTTTCACCACAATCATCCACCCACCTTCAGCCACAATCACCCACCCATCACCCATCACAATCATCCATCTGCCTTCCACCACAATCATCCACCCACCTTTCACCAGAATCACCCACCCACCTTCCACCACAATCACCCACCCACCTGCCACAATCACCCACCCACCTTTCACCACAACCATCCTATACCTTTCACCACAATAATCCTCCCACCTTCCACCACAATCGCTCACCCATCTTCTGCCACAATCACCCACCCACCTTCTTCCACAAGCACCCACCTTCTGCCACAATCACCCACCCACCTTCCACCACAATCGCCCACCCGCCTTCCCCCTGAATCACCCACCCACCTTTCACCACAATCACGCACCCACCTTCTGCCACAATTACCCACCCTCCTTCCACCACAACCACCCACCCACCTTCCACCACAATCATCCACCCATCTTCCTCCACAATCATCCACCCACCTTTCACCGCAATCTTTCGCCCACCTTCCACCACAATCACCCACCCACCCTCCACCGCAATCACCCAACTTCTGCCACAATCACCCACCCACCTTCCACCACAAACACCTACCACCACAATCATCCACCCACCTTCTGCCACAATCACCCACCCACTTTCCACCACAATCACCCAACCACTTTCCACCGCAATTATCCATCCACCATCCTTGGTAACCATCCACCCACCTTCTGCCATAATCAACCGTCCACCATCCACCACAATCACCCACCTTCTGCCACAATCACCCACCCACCTTCCACCACAATCATCCACCCACCTTCCACTACAATCACCCACCCACCTTCTGCCACAATCACCCACCACCTTCCACCACAATCACCCACCTTCTGCCACAATCACCCACCCACCTTCCACCACAATCGTCAACCCACGTTCCATCTCAATTATCCACGCACCTTCCATCACAATCATCCACCTTTTGCTACCACAATCACCCACCACCTTCCACCACAATCACCCACCCACCTTCCATCACAATCACCCACCCACCTTCCACCACAATCACCCTCCCATGGAGGCTGAACCTGGTTGCGCTGATGCTCCGGTGTTTGACGAGGAGTTGACATTCGGCGGATGGGGGAGCAAGTGGTGTTTCCGTTCCTCGGGATTGGGCTTTTCATTTCACCGTGAACTGAGAGTGAGGAAAATAATTCTTCGTGAACTGGGACCGCCGTGATCAAGGATTTTCATTAATCGTGAACTGGGAATGTTAATATTAAATAACCGTGAATCGGGAAATCGTAAATTTGGTATCTTGTATCCGCCCTTCCATTGCACGCGGAGAGTTCTGCTTTTAATTCACCGTGACCTGGGAATAAAGAAATGTATTCTTCGTGATTTGGGAACACGACCCCCCACTGCCCCCCCACTGTCCCCCCCCCCCTCGCCCCCCGCCCCTACGGATGTAAGGCTCCGAGTGACTAGCAATTAGAGAGACAGAAAGGTGGTAGGGAGATTGCAACGTTGGTCACCTCCTGTGCGTTCTAAATAAGGCATGTTGGTATATCGCTATATCTTAAGTGTACAGTAAATCTACGAAGCTCTTCTCCCCGTGTTGACTATCCAATCTCTTGAGCTTCACGAGTCGTGGACCTTAACACGTGTATATATATATATATATATATATATATATATATATATATATATATATATATATGTGTGTGTCTGCGGAAGGACCGTAGGTTAAACATATATATATATATGCAGACTTAATTATCTCTGGACTTTGGAATTAAATACCGGCTCTACTGGTCATATATAGCGCCGTCCGTGCTCATCGGCGTCGCCCCAGGGATACAATCGTATGGCTTTTTACAAGGGTGGCCGACGTCGATTTCCTTTTACGGCTTTTTGTGCAGCTGTGTGGTCTTCATATACTTATATCGGCGTCCTTTCGGTTTGTTGCGGGTGTACAAAACAGCAAGGGGGGGGGGGGGGGTAGCATGTCAATGACTGGACGCGCTCATCCTATTTTGGTCACGGGCCAAATCAAATGATCCGACCGGACAGTCAACGCGCCGGGTTATTTTTGTTTGAACGATATCGGGTATTGTGTATGGTGCCCCCCGGGGGAAGGCGGGGACACTACATTACCACAGTGCTGGGGGTATGCCGACAATGCCATATATGGTTGGTTGGTTGTACATTCAGGATGCTTTAACCACTTTTGGCCATATCGCGTCATGTTCCATGGAACCATGTTCCCGGAGGGTAACCCCCAACTCTTTGCAAAAAAGGACACGGGATCTTTATCCAGCAACCACATAGACATGGCCACAGCAGGGGCGCGAACCTCCGATCCACGTGCCGGGGCATATATGGAGAACGAGAGGAAAGTGCGTGATTTTGTGGTCTATGAGACCAAATGTTTTGGTTAAAAAAGGCATCCAAAATAGACACTGACAGTCATGGCAAAGTATATGGAGGTTTATTATTTTAAAACACTTTCGATATTAACTGAAATATATAGTCAACAGCTGAACTTTTGGAAAGAAAAGTCAATCTCAGAGTGGCCCATCGCGAGAAATGATAGACTTAGAAGATCCACGGACGGTTTTCGCCGCGAACTGGGTCAATCAATTCTAGCAAACATGCTCAAGTACTGTCAGCCAAACTGAAATTGAATTATGATACCTACGTCGTATGCATCCCGGTATACAAATCGATAATACATAGGCCTTAATCAAATAGCCTAACCAAGGGCCCATTTATAGTATAGTACGTACGCCGATACAGAATGCTATGGCCTCTTTCACGTTGTTTGGAATCTTCATTTTTATGAAGGTCTTACCTGTCGCATTGGAGCCATCGATTAGAAACTAGATATATTTATTTATTTTGAATTCGAACGTTTTATGTGTACAGTTAGTTTCACATGATCTTGATAGAGACTTTGTACGCACAATAGATGTATTGATATTCTTAGCATATAAGTACACCTATATCGCATACAATAAAAAAACAGACATGTTTTTTGGGTCAAATAAATTTAGTGCATCTCATATGAACAAGTGTGGCTTTTATGTGTGCGACGTCATCAACATAAGCACATTACGGCTGTTTTTACATTTTAACATGTGATGACACATCTATTTCTCGTCGAGCTAACATTTACAGTCAGAAATGTGTCCAGACGTGTTTTCTAAAATATCTCGAAAATCATAATGTAAGTGAACAATTGCTGTATAAGCAGCCATAATGTTACTATGTGAACCCGGTTACATCAAAGGCCATATGCCAACCAGCTTGTTTTCGTGTGACGAACGATCAGTATAGATAACAGTGATCTTTATCTTGAGTTGTACTCCCCAATTTTTTGCGATCGCCCGATCACGTGACTTTGTTATATAAGTCCATGCGATGCCGCATGTGATGGTGATTCACATCCCGTTCAATCCCGCCTTGCCATACGGTAACTATGACCTACACTCAACTGGGTCAACTGCATGATGGGCATGCATCGAAATCGTATACTGGCCGGCGTTAAGTTAACAGAGGGATCATCAGTGGGAGCGTAGTGTTATCTGGCTCGGCTGGATCCACCGGGTCCTTGAGTGCAATAGGCACCACGTTATT
>OZ025251.1:27845220-27923360 GCA_964019135.1 Arenicola marina | reverse complement strand
CGCACTATGGATGCACATTTCCACAGTACCCCCCCCCCCCTCCCCCCCCGCCTGGTCACAACTTTTAAACTTTCAGTTCTATCTTTTCAGAGACGTCCGCTCTATAGGCGTATAATTGTCATCACCAAGGTCCGCTCTCTAGCTCAGACGTCGCAGGGCACCCCCCCCCCCTTACCCAGTCAGCAGACTTTTATAATAGAGTACCCCACCCGCGGGGAGATTGAAACAACCCCCCCCCCTGTATGAGAACGCAAGATGGGTGAGATAGAACCCTGACCCGGACATATCTTAAACAAAAATAGAGCTCAGACCTGGCCAATATTGTCATTGTATTGATGCATGTAATAATTAGCACATCGTAATTATACTAAATGCAACATAGTTAATTATATTATTATATGAATTAATTGCATAAAATGTATTCATTAACATTTAGCTTGTTGTAGTGATACTGTACATACAAATGTTACATTCCATTATATTAATTAATCATACAAACAGCTATTGATTAACATTTAGCCTGTTGTATTGATACTGTACATACAAATGTTACCTTCCATTATATTAGTTAATCATTCAAACAGCTATTGATTAACATTTAGCCTGTTGTATTGATACTGTACATACAAATGTTACCTTCCATTATATTAGTTAATCATACAAACAGTTATTGATTAACATTTAGCTTGTACTGCTACTTCTAATGTTACTACTATAGTAATGACTGAAACTTTATTAGTTATGTTGCTCCAACTTTCACGACTTAATATCAATTATCACTCCCTGCATCAAAGCAAGTTTATTAGTACGCGCGTCAGGAGTATCATTACATAAAGACAACCTCGAGTATGTCAAATACATCTATGCAAGTGGCCCACTTTTACACAATAGTGATCTGTATCTTTTTCACGTACCGCCGGTGGTTATCCTGTCGGACTCTGGCACGAGGAATCCCGATGGCCAGACACGTGTTGCCATAGAATTCAGGTGGCCAACACGTGCTGTTTTCACGTGATAACTATAGCTATCGAGGACAGAGGCAGCAACCGCATAAGGGATGGGGTGATCACGGCCTGGCGCGCGAACGCACTTCAGCCTCAGACATATACTCAGGTTAACCATAATACCAATCAAAAGATGTATATTGTGCAAAAGCAGACAGTTGCAAATACACTTAGAAAATATAGGGCCCAATGAAAAAAAAAAAATGTAATATCAACCCATGCACGTACGTAGGGGGGGGGGGGGGGGTGCTATAGCTAGGCCAGCCACATATAATATAATTTGTTCAGAATGGCCTTTATGGTTAATTTAATACCCACAGAGCCTGCCACAGTTATCGTATATACTTTCAATGGCGCATTAAGTAATTTATGCATTAAGGTGACGGAGTGTTAAATGACAAAAAAGCGAAACAACCAAAAAACAGTTTCATCAATTGCACCCAAACCAAGCAAACTAGTGATCATTTGAGGGGTATAGTAATAAAATATCGATATCATACCAAGCGTCATATATATTGACACTAGCTGTCCACCTAATGCATGATTTTAATTCTTACTGCTGAATACCATATTTCATTATCGTTTGCACCAGTAGAATGTTACCTGTCACCCCCGTTTCCGTTGTGTGTCCCCGCCGCCACCCGTGGCTCTCTTTGGGCACTACTTTTATCAGCCCCAGTTCTCGTTGGGCACCACTTTTATCAGCCCCAGTTCTCGTTGGGCACCACTTTTATCAGCCCCAGTTCTCGTTGGGCACCACTTTTATCAGCCCCAGTTCTCGTTGGGCACCACTTTTATCAGCCCAAGCTCTCGTTGGGCACCACTTTTATCAGCCCCAACTCTCGTTGGGCACCACATTTATCAGCCCCAGCTCTCGTTGGGCACCACTTTTATCAGCCCCAGCTCTCGTTGGGCACCACTTTTATCAGCCCCAGCTCTAGTTGGGCACCACTTTTATCAACCCCCGGTCTCGTTGGGCACCATGTTTATCAACCCCCGGTCTTGTTGGGCACCACTTTTACCCCCCCCCACCCCCCGCTCTCGTTGGGCACCACTTTTATCAGCCCCAGCTCTCGTTGGCCACCACTTTTATCAACCCCCGGTCTTGTTGGGCACTACTTTTATCCCGCCCCCCCCCCCCCCCCGCTCTCGTTGGGCACCACTTTTATTAGCCCCAGCTCTCGTTGGGCACTACATTTTCACCCCTCGCTCGCCTGGCGTACCGCTTTATTTTCACCCCTCGTTCTCGTTGCATATAGGTGCCCCTTTTTCACCCTTTGGTCTCTTTGGCTGTCAGTTTTCACATTCTCGTTTTCACTCCGGTTGAATCACATGTTTGCTTCGAGCAGTGCTCCCCTTTGGCTGTATCCAATGGTCGCCGTCGAAAACATGCAACAATACTATATGCAATACTATATCCATTCAGTGATTTTTAGAATGCACCTCAAGGGAGGACCCATGGTGGGAGAGTGCCATAGGGAGCCCCCGTGCCAAAATTTTTAGTGGACCCCTCCACCCCCCCCGGTCGTCAAAAAAATGGTGGATCCCCTGATCGCAATTTTGTTCAGAGCCCCTCCCCCCCCCCGGTCGCAAGTTTGGACCCCCCCCCCCCCGTTTTAAATTCCTGGATCCGCCCCTGCACCTTGCAAGCCAGGCTACAAAACTATGCCCTAGAATGTCAGACATCGGTTCTAGTATACAAGGCTAGCGTCTACCTATCTGTGTTTTCATCTAGTCGCATTCCTTTGAGCAGCGGTAGATAAAGCCCTTCAGTCCAATGCCCCGAGTGCGTAGAGAAAAAATCCACAGATCTATTTATGTTGAGTAGAATGCACGAGAAAGCGCCATGTGGGTCGGATATATTTACGCATCGACGTATTTCTGGGTAGCTCTTTAAATTGACTTAAAGCTATTCGAACAGTTATATCTCGCCAATTAAGAACTAGAGTAGACTGAAATGAAATATTAGCATTCACATTTTGCAAAACTGTAACAGGGAAGGTAGTGATAAACCTGGAAAAAATGTGTTTTTGCTTGACAGCTGACCGTGAGTTGAAAGATATGTGAACTACGTCACAGGTTTGTGTGTAGTTTACCGATTTATGGCACCATTTTAGGGATGCTGAGCAGGCTCTGTGCAATACATTCTAGTGATAATTAAGTGATAACAATAAATAATTCTTTTATCACTATTGATCTTGCATGGCGGGGCATTTATCCCTACAGTCGTCATTGTTATTTCTGGAAGGACGTGCGTTCTTTGCCTGGTAATAAAATGGCTATTCCCAGTGACGTCAATTGATACATGTGCTATGTAGTATTAACATGTCAAGCCTCCACGGGAAAGGTCAGTCCCCGCCCAATAGTCTTTCTGACATACACACAGGCGACGGCCTAACATAGGTGCGTGCCTGCATGTGGGGAATCGCATTGTGCGCATGTCTATGGAGGGTGAAGATTCCGGGCTAAAGAGTAAGCAATCATACCCGGGACAGATATGGATGGCTACGCGTTCTACCTTGATCCTTCCGGCTGCCGCGATATGACGTTAATTGTAGCTGGACTAATAGGGCCTTATACCTAAAACGATCACGGTATCGACAGATGATAAAGTTCCAAACGGTTGCCAACATATTTTTCGTAGTGGTTATCGACTAACCGCGAGCAAAACTGATTACGTTACGGGGAACCAAGTCGCAGGTGCTTACGTCAGGTCGATGACAAACCTCCTGCCACACCCAGAGAGCCCGCAGGGACGCACGCAGGTTGTACACGTTGACGCACGAAAGTTGGTTTGGCATTTTCATTTACATGACAACGGAAGAGTAACTATATAAAGGGCTGATATGTATGGGCAATGTCGCATCCTCTCTTAGAAGATTCTATCTTAGTCATGCGCAGACATAAATTAACTATCATCGACAATATTTCGAACAGGGGATTAAGGCCAAAAGAATGCACGGTCTCGTGGTTAGCCTGTTCGACTTTTGAGTGTGTGGGGATGGGGGAGTCACCTTATGGCCAACTGTGTTCAGCTTGACGACCCTGCACTTTGCCATATTACAAAGGGCGGGCTGAACGTTCAATCCATCAGCTGTGGTGGACATCAATCCATCAAGTATATTTTTATATTGGATAGGGAATAGAAACAACCGCCCCACCTCCCATTCTTTCAAAAAAAAATTGGTGATGTGAATCCTGGACACATCTCCCCAACCTCCACCCCGCCCCCCCCCCCCGGCCAACACCTCTATATGGTTTGACAATACAAAGCAATTCGTCAATTCAAAACCCCAAACTAGGTTTCATAGGCTATCGCACGCTATTTATTCCAATATCAGTTGCTCGTGATACAATTGTAATAGTTCTTTCGGTGGAAAGCTCAGTGACACCGGTACAAATAACAGAAAAATACCGGTCAAGTTTGACAAATAAATACAATTCAACAAACAAAAATACACGGATTAATGCTTCCTTTGAAAAATGACAACCGCTACAACGCAGGTGTCTATGTATAATGTCTTGTTAAGCTAAGACAAGGGAATAGAAGCACCAACAGGGGTGGGACAAGGGAAGCTGTGCAGCATGTATGCTTACAAACAGCAAACGGTAACATAATATACTTCTCGGTTTAAAAAAACAATACCGTTAAATTATTAACACATAGGTGAGCTAGTTATCACTGTTCAGAGACTGAAGAAACGTTTCGTATCTCCAGGTCAGTTTGTGTGCACCAAACCCCTACACATCACAGATATTGTTGGCGCTCGGTCCTCTGAAGCAATAACGTCTTGTCAACGGTGAGGGCCTATATTAGTATCATATAATGATGGCTAATTGTGACTGAAGTCTTCTCAAAGGTCCACATGTATATTTCTTTTACCAGTAATGTCTATAAAAATTCACATCAAGTAGACGTTAACCTCGTTTAAGCCACTGCAGAATATACAATGAAGTTCCACGCAGAAAGGCAGCTTCAGCGTTTACAACAAACACAATTGCTGTGCAGAGGCTATAGACTGTACCGTGTCCCAAGTGCTGCGACCTTGTCACGCGATGTTCAATGTTCGATAGTGCACATTACAGGGGATCACACAAGCACTACTGTTCCACGTTAAAAGCTACCAAGACGATTACAAATGTATGCCCCTCCACACAAGGAATTGAAATCAAAGCCAGAGACCTTATAATTCACGCTTTTTCCTGGATAAGCCCTGTGAGGGCAACCATAGGATATATGTGCGCCAGTATTCAGCACTGACGACATTCAACTAGCTTGTGTCCTTCAGCTTGTCATTTCATAGTGATTCATACCTATTGTAAACATTTCGTATCATTTGAGAGAGTCATTTACAATGCCAATTACATTGCTATCACAAAACCTGTTTCCTATGATTAGATGAGTGCTTTACACAATATGACACATTCAATGAATTAACTACAAGTGAACAGTATCAATGGGTTACATAAATTAAGCTAAAACGTTATAATTATGCCAGTTATAATTTGATAAATTAACCAATTAGCAACTAAGTAAAAAGCATATCTAAACATGTATTCCTCAGTCATGTTATTGTCATGATGTTTAATGCCACTCAATATTCACATCCACATATTTCTTTGTAACAAACTAATTGCCAAAGAGATCAATGGACAGACACAATGTGCTGTGGCTTGTTAATGTACACGCTCACTATTAAGACAGCACAGACACAGATTAAATAACCTTCACTTAATTTTCCCCTGAAATATCATTTGCCATAGGACTATGAATACCATTGGGCAAGTATTGGAAGTACCATATATGCCTGACCAAATTTGACTGTGATGTCCAGTTACTTCAATGCAGTGCATTATCATATTGGACAATATATACTAATTAGTATGCAATGAGGGGAAAACAATAACTTATAATAAACTACTTGGGACCATAGCCTGGCTGCAAAAATGATACTTATTTGGATATAATAATGACAACGAAGGGTACAGACAGCACTGTAACGTTTACAAGCCATGACATGACCTATTTAGTATTGTTATGGTTAAAATAATACAGTGATGGCACTTGAAAAGAAAAACTGATGCAATACAATCCGCAAAAGCACTGGAATGAAATGAGTTTTAAATGCTGCAAATAAGCAGCATTGCCTTAATATTTAGATAAGAGAAAGCATATAAAACATGACTGTATATTGGCTTCCAGAAGCCTATATACTGTTAAATATTATACTTCATTAATGGAAATGTTACTATTTACCGATATTATCCAGCAGTCATACAAGCACACTATGAAGCACTGTTATGGCAACACCAAACATCACACCGATTTTCACAAAACTGTAAAAGTACTCTAAACATTGTATGATAATAATCACATAAAACAATAAAAAGGATAAATACCGTTCACATGAAACATTGAACTGAACATCTACACAGAACTTTGAACTCCCCAACAATGCACATATGCAAATAAAAAAAAATATATATATATTTCTTTCTAACCAAAGTAGCTCTCTTAATTATTAGTCTCAAAAACATTTAAAAGCATTTAAATTCCTATTTTCAGCAATATTGTTTAAAAAATTTCTGTTATAGCAGGAGATCCTGGATAATTTAACGGTCAAATCTTAAATACCTTTAGTTATAAAAGACATCTGAGATCTATTTCTTTTGCAACATGGGAACTGCTCAAGTCAGACAGATCTATGGTACTACTAGACTCCACTCCAGTATATGATATTACCACGAAATAAACAGGTGACATTTTTAATAGGTTATTCAAGGTACCTGCAGTAACGAAATGCAAGTTCTGGAAATGATTGATAACATGCTGTATCAATACCAACAGAAATATAATAAGGATAACCATTTGCTGGCTCTTGCTTTTTTCATACTTCTAGATATAACAACAGAAATTATTCTTTGTCTAATGCATCATTGCTATCAGCATGATCAAATACATCTTTACCAGCATTATTTATTATTATATAATAAGTCCTTTTGTTGTAAACCACATCATACGCTCTTATCAAAGTTACATAAATTTTATCAAGCAAAGCTCTTTTATACAATGATTTGAAAGGTTGATATTAATTCAGACATTAGTTTTCAAGTTAAAGATCAAGCTTGAAAGAATTAAATGGTATTAGTTCATTTATAATATATAAAGCATTCAAGTGGTAATTACATAAGACCTGATTTGTTATAAGAATAATATGACTAAAGTGACTTATTGATATTTCTTATCTGACATGTTGGAATTAAAGCCATTAATATGTGCAAGACCATTAGCAGTTTTCTCCTTGCTTGCTTCTTTGATAGTTGTCACTGGTTCAGCTGTTGTAGATTTCTTCTTTACATAGGAATTGTAGAAGAAGTACACGAAGAGGGTGAAATAGCTGCTATACATAAGTAAGCAGTATCTCATGTTTTCAAAAGACATTTGACAATATTGTCCTGTACTCTTCACCATATAAGCTCGAATAGCAACAGACATGCCTAACATCATTTGACATAGTTGAATTGAAGTGATAAACATGCTGACCCACTTTGGAAATCTGAAACGCATTGCTCTAAATGCATAATAGGTATACATGAAAGAATGCACAGTATAGTTCATAACCATGAACCATCGGCCAGGGGCAGTATGATCGGTATAGCTGTACCACACATAGATCAGCACGCTGATATGATGGTACCAATGCAGAAATATCAATGGCTGTTTGCGAAGGACGATGAAGATAGTGTCTCCAAGTTCGTAAGCTTTCGAGATGACAAATGTATAGGCCCAAAAGGCAGTTGGTCCGTAGAAGTAGGATGGGTTACACACTGAATAATCAATGCCGTACTTCCGGATGACAAAAGTCAGTTCTGGCACTGTACGCACAGCACCAAAGATGCTGAAAACGGCCAAGATGCTACTCCATAGCGCCAAGACATAGCGCAACTCGAACCGGGGTCGGTTCTCCATGTAACGTCTCCCACCGAAGATCAGCATGACATACACGACAGCGTACCAAACCGCAAGCGTCCAGTGCTCAGCGATCCATTCAAGGAAAGCATCGTGGTCGAACGTGCGCTCGAACTCAAACGCATCCACGGTGTAACCAGACAGGTTGGCTCGAAAAGACATCTTGGACACCAGCTGTTGTCAGATTGCTCCACGAAATGGACTTACACTCAATCACTGACAGGATTTTATTCACAAATGATGGAACCGTCAAGATGTAACACGGCAAGCTCGCCGGCTTGTAAAAATATATGCGAATATGCTCCTGACGATGGCCTATTTTGCGCGCTTCTTATTGGCTGGGATTACCGAGTGAGTCCTCTCGTCCAATGAGATGAAGGTAAAAAATATTTCCGCTTAGTGCTTCAATATGGCGGCCTCCAGGTGGAAGGCTGTTGTCATCATACTGTTTCTGGGATGTATCACTTGTATGTTCTTAGTTAATTCAAACGCTTTTACTGCGAAAGGAAGTCTCCAGTAGCATTCTTTAATTTATTGTGTATGTAAGCGATATTGGGACGTTCTAAGAAACCGACATTTGTTAATTATAATACGGCGATAATAGGGGTTCAGCCCGTTCAGACGTTGGAAATGATGATGGAAACCTGATGAAGTGAACAAGTGACTGTAGATCTACCTTCTGAACTTTCAGGCCTACTATATATTTGACTTCAGAATCTTGAGTCAAGTTGTACTGCTCTGCATTGACTGCAACAAAACTTGCAAGATATATGTTGGGAGTTTAGACTAAAAAAAAGATAGTCAGTCTTAAAACTTTACCATTACATTAGCCTTGGCGCAAGTGCCCCCAGGCAAGCCCGCTTCTGGGGGCACTTGCGCCAACCATTAGCCATGGTATTGTGGGTGACTGTCACCTGTCAATTTGTCTCAGTTGGGGTCCAGTCACTGAAGACTATACCAGTATAAGCTTACTAAGCTTGTAGTTGGTGTATTTATTATCTGCTGCTTCACTTTCGTAAATAATTTTTTCGTTGCATCATTTGCATCCATAATTTATATATTTATGTACTCCATTAAGGCTTACCAGAAATCCTTGTAATTTTAACTTACTTGGAATCATATTTTGTTTAATAACAGCCTAACATGATGCTCTCCAGCATAAACTTATAAAAGTATAGCAGACGAAGATGTGTTGACACCTGCATTTTTTATGACATTGTAAGGTAGATGTCATATTACTGGGTTTTAATTGGTCAAAAGACGTAGGCCCATAGAAAAGCCTAATATCAGAAACAAGTAAAAGGGATAGAGCATTATTTTCATATAAGTTCCATATGCTAACAGTCATTTCAGTTTCCAAAAGCAAAGTTTTTGTGAGTCAGAATGATAGTAAGGAATGAGTTTGTAGATTATATATATATACAACAGGTACAAGAAATGCATGTAAATCTAATTCAAGTTCGGGACATAACCTAACCTCCCTCCTAAAATACCAGCAATACCATTGCCCATATACATGGTAGATGACAAGGTAAACAGAGCAACGGCCATAGCAAAACTTGTCTGCTTCGTCTGCGTGAAACCAATAATTTTAGCATCATGTGAATTCTTTTGGCAATGATCATTGTGAGTACTTCAAATTCTGTTTGGTCTTTTAGTTGAAGATGACAAATATAAACTGAGTTTAGGCTGGTCAATAAAATATTTTGTGTAAATTAGAAAATAAGGTAGCAAATATTTTCTATGCCGACTATAGTAGAGTTGAAGTTTGAACATTGTTACTGTTAGTCTTAGAATGAGATTAAGAAAAGAAGGCTGGGAGGTGTGGGTGGTGTAGGTCCACTTTGACAGCATGCCTTTTTGACCATCCAACTATTTGACTGTGGAGGGGTAAGGGTATGATTAGGGATTTAGGCCTTGTGGGCTTCATACATGGCTGGGGACAGAACCCCCTTTATCCCTGCTCCAGACTGGTAGCCAGCTCATCAGACCCAATGCAGGATGCCTGACACTGTGTCCTGTGCAGGAGCTGATGTTGCAGTTGCTGACTCAATAACAACCAGCCATCTCAATCCCCGGCCCTTAACCTTGGTTAAGCCTCCACCTTCCAGCTGTTATTTATTATAATTCCCTGCCACCTAGGCACATCTCCAGCCCCTCAAACCTCCTGGCACCAAACACAAACCTTTCCCACTGACTCCCCTGAGGCAAGTGATCCAGCAGTCAAAGTGGGTATATACAATGTGGGTTAAAGTTAGATAGGCTTTGTGTCTGTGACTTTGGCAGTTTGTGGTAATATTTCAGCGATTCCTACATCATTTATCGCACACAAATTTCAAATAGCACATTTCATTTAGCTGCCAGGGGACATGATGATGCATTGTAAATATGTAGTGAGCAGACTATGCAATATTTCAATTAAATCAATATCCCATAATTCTGGGACCCACCCTCTGGCCTATCTATCAGAATCTCTGATACTTTATATTGTTACTGCCATGCAAAGACTTATTGTGGTAATGACATTTAGATAAATAGAAGTGTTATAAAATAGGTGTCTCTGTTCATGATGGTTTCTTTTTTTGAAGATGTGTTACCTGATGAAGCCATTGGGAACAGCAGCACCTTGGAAACCCCAGGCTTAGATATCATCTTACCAGACGGATTGAGTTACACACCAGACGAGGAGACTGCAATTGATGACAATGGTGTGGAGACAAATGCAGTTACCAGTGCTGATGATCTTATCGAACAAGCAGCCACAAATGCGACCCAAATCCCACCTCATCTGATCAGCTGTCTGGCACCTACGTACAGTGACATACTCTGTGTTCTCTGTTCCAAAACCTCGAGTGCCACCCACGTCCCTTTGACGCTGAAAGAAAAAACGACAATTTATTGCGCGCCGAGAAATTTGACAGCCAACGAGACGGTGCAGGTGCAAATAGTGAACAGTACAACGTTACTTGCCAAGCTCGGTAACCGAAATGACTCTCAGAACGTCTGCGCTTTAGTGATGTTCTACGCACCGTGGTGCATGTTTTGCAGCAGGACGGCACCTCATTATAACGCGGTTGCAAGAGCATTTCCGCAGCTGGAGGTATTAGCCATTGACGCCGTTCACTTCAGCAGGTGAGTAGCTGCTTGAATTTGGAATCAGTATGACATAGTCATCACCAGAACACGCAACGACCACATGCCTCAGTCGGTAGCGCATGAAGCTTCAGACAGACTACTATTAAGATTAAGTCAGGAGATTGTTTTACATGTATTACATTTTATTGTCAAAGTAAATGAATGGCCCGATGCGCATATATGGCATAGAACGCCTGTTCATTAGCCCTCTTGTAGATTTACATACAGTTATATGTACAGTTTTGGTAGCGATATTAGAACTCAAAAGCAGGGCAGCCGTTGCTGTCAGATAGCGCTGGTAGCATTGCCGTGTTACTCATTACTTTGTGGTACGTTTTTAAAGTGTTCACATTTCTTTGCAGTTTAAATACGCGATTCGGAACAACAGCGGTTCCCAATATACTTATCTTTCACAACTCCAAGGCAGTTGCACGCTTCAACTCGTCTGAAAGAAACCTTGGAACAATAAGAGACTTCGTCGCAAACATTACTCGTAAGTGGGCTGCTGTAGTCTCAGATTTAGCAGTTACATTTAAAGTATTGTATAAACTTTTTCTTTTATGTTTGTGTCTGCCTTCACTTAACTAAAGTTGTAATATAATACGTTATGTAGTTGTAACTATTCGAACTATCGTCATATATAGTCAATGATTTCATTTTGTGTCTTTTTCCTTTTAAAACAAATAACAAATTAACACGATTTATCCAATAAATTTGATAGTTTTTATGACCGGCCTGTCTTGTGTTTATAATGTGTTCAGGACGGAGCAGACGTATATGACTATATACCTATATTCATATTGATCTACATGAATATCTCTATATACTACTGACTGAACCATTACCAGCTTACGTACTGCTTGGCCTAATATGTGGACAGACTTTGGTCTGAACCATTGTATTCATGCATTGCACTCTAAATGTATAGATGCCTATTTTGTTTATCATGAGATCAGTGTGGTAATATTAGTGTATTCGCCGTGTAGGGTTGAAGCCCAATATCACAGTGGAGGTGACGTCAGCCGACTACCAGGGGCCGCTAGCCTCAGCCCCTACCACGGAGCGAGATTACCTCCTCTGGCTCGCCTGGCTCTTCACCATAGTCGTCTGCTGTACCGCCTTCCTCAAGTCCAGCCTGGGCCAGGGCCTCTGCAACTTCCTTGTCAACTTTGGAGTGGAGCACCAGCAACATATTGACTAAGCCTGAGTCGCTCAGTGATGTGATAACTAGATACTGTACCTTGCGGGGGCTGCGAAATTATATTCGTTTGACTAAAATATTAGAGATGTCGTCTGTGGCTGTGATTAATTTTGTAGATAGTGACATGATTAGGTAAAATCTTATAAAAGTTATTGCTTCAAATGGTTTCTTAAAATTCCTATCTTGTGTAGAACGGGAATTGCCATTTGAAAACGTGGGTTTGACCCGCTGGATAGGGATGTAGTCACTGTGACGTCACGCAAGGGGTGAGGATTTCGCGCGGACTTTGCACGTATAACGTGACTGCACGCCGCTCCCCTATTATTGCTTTCCACTGTTGTCACGTGTCGTCACCATGGCCGTTCACTTGATGAAAAAAAGGCGTTTACCCGCTATGTTGTAGTAAATATGTTCATGCATTCCTGATTCAAAGAAAATTGCCATTGTGCCTCGCTTTGTATGCATTTGTGTGATACCTTTCGGCATGGACGTGAAGTATGCCTTGGTTATTGACGTACGTATAAATGAACATAATTTTTACCAGTTTGTACATTTAAAACCATTGGTTGTTTTGTATAATTTGTTTTGTGGAACTCCGAACAGTTTTGCCCGACGGCTTACGCAAGACATCTATATCTATACTAATAAAATGAAGCTGTCCGTCTGTCTGTCTGTCTGTATTGGCCATTGGCACCTGCAGCCGCCTTGAACATTTTGAATGTGTCAACATCATCGCTGGGTGCTTATCGCTTTCCCGCATAGTCACCACTGCCACTACGTGGCTGGGTGCCAACACTAATAACATTAGTCCCAACGCCTTATCGAATTCAACACCATTAGATATCAAATAGTCATTCATTCAAACAGCGTTAGACACCAGTTGCTGACTACATGCGGAAACAGCACTAGACATCGGTTACCGCAGCGTCCAACTTTACAGTTAAGCGGACTAAACGCAGTATCCAACTTTACAGTTACGCGGACTACATGCGAAAACAGCGCTAGACACCAATTACCGCAGTATCAAAATTTACAGTTAAGCGGACTACACGCAGTGTCCCAACTTTACAGTTAAGCGGACTAAACGCAGTATCCAACTTACAGTTAAGCGGACTACATGCGGAAACAGCGCCAGACATCATTTACCGCAGTATCCAACTTTACCGTTAAGGGGACTGCGTGCGGAAACAGCGCTAGACATCAGTTACCGCAGCATCCAAGTTTATAGTTAAGTGGACTACATGCGGAAACAGCGTCGGGCGGCTAGTCCATACTAATAAAATGCAGCCGTCTGTCTGTCTGACCTATGCACCCGCTGCATGCATCAGCAGCCGCCTTGGATGTGTCCACAATGTCGCTGGGTGCTTATCGCTTTCCCCGCATGGTCACCACTGCCACTAACTGGCGCCAACATTAGTCCCAACGCCATATCAGATATCTGTGGCAAGCCGGTAGTCCTACTGGTAGCAATGCCCAAACCGTCATCAAAGCAACAACATCCCACACCGCAGTGTCCAATTTTACAGTTAAGCGGACTGCATGCGGAAATATAGTCCCATATGAGACAGTTGTTGCTCCACACAACAATCTCATCCACAGGCAGGAAATGTGGGTGGAAGATTTGTTTTTTGCGTGGGCGACTAAATGTTCTTAATGGTACGATCCATCAAACCATCGCCATTTTGCGTGAAACCAACAACGTCACATGGGGCTAGCGGAAACAACGCTAGACACCAGTTACCGCAGCGTTCAATGTTACAGCTAAGCGGATTACATACGGAAACAGCGCTAGACTTCAGTTAACGCAGTATCCAACTTTTCAGGTTAAGCGGACTACATGCGGAAACAGCGCGGGGCATCAGTTACCGTAGTATCCAAGTTTACAATTAAGCGGACTACATGCGAAAACATCGTTTGACATCTGTCACCGCAGTATCCAACTTCACAGTTAACCGGACTACATGCGAAAACAGCGCTAGACATCGATTACCGCAGTATCCAACGTTACAGTTAAGCGGACTACATGCGAAAACAACGCTAGACACCGCAATGTCCAATTTTGCAGTTAAGCGCACTACATGCGGAAACAGCACTAGACATCGGTTACCGCAGTATCCAACTTCACAGTTAAGCGCACTACATGCGGAAACGGCGCTTAACATCGGTTACCGCAGTCTCCAACTTTAAAGTTAACAGGTTATGCGGACTACATGCAGGACGCTTTAACCACTTTGGTCATATCGCGCCAATGGGAGAAGCATGGGAGAGTGGAGCCATGTCCCCGGGGGTAACCCTCTACTCTTTGCGAAGAAGGGCATGGGATCTTTATCCTGCGCCCACACAGACATGGCCACAGCGGGGCTCGAACTATCGAGCCACGTGCCGTTAGGCTCCCAGGTGGCCAGAGTACTCAAGGCGAGCGCTCTAACCCACTGATCTACCGGGCCGGCCCCTAGCGGGGCGGCTAGTGAAATGGATGAATGCAGAAGAGATCATAACGTGACGGTGTGGGATTATTACCAGCGATCATAACGTAAGATATAGGTTCAGAGTTAGATATCATAGTATATGCTTCATTAGGACAAAAATGTCGATTTTCTTCTTATGTCGGTCTGTTCGGTTTGTCTGTCTCTGTGTGTGTGTGTCACTCTGTCACGTAACGCATTTTCTGTCGAATGCCTTAAGATATCGATTTCCAAATTCACAAAAAGATTTCACAAAAAGGTTTCGAAATTCGCTTAACCATTGAAAGATAAAATCAAAAATAAGGAAGATTGCTACAGCGTTCGCAGTTTTCATTTAATCACATTGAAAAATATACATACGAAAAGTGTAAAAAAAAACGCTGTGACTATATGGATGCAGGTAGATGACCTATATGTGGTGGAGTATGTACCAATGTTAGTGACATTTGTTAGTCGAACCAGCAGTTTAGACGCAAAACAATAATCACACTTTGACATGGCCAATCCCATTATAAAGCGTCGATACGCAAACTGGCTAACAGCGCGCTGACGTTTCGGCCTATAACTTGGTCGATATTCCATGTACACCATCGCGGTCGGCCTTAAAATGTTCAACGTAGACCTTTTTACTTCTCTTCGCTAAGCAACTTTCAATAATGGTGAAGTATAGCAATTTGTTGGTGGTTTCATCAAGTCATGCCTGAAGGACTGGTGTCAGCGCTAAACATGGCCGACAGCGGGCAATCCCATCAGCCCGATTTTCGTCTTCCTTTTTAAGCTATGCTTCATTCTGCCTCGACCTACGATTCCTTAATTCTGTCTCGACTTACGTTTCCTTGGATTCGATTCTACGTGTTTGTATGCTACGTATTATGACCGAAAATCTATGATTTTTCCGTCATCTATCAGTTCGTTGGTTTGTCATGGCGAAAATCACCATCAGGTCGGTGTGTTCTGTTTGTTATAACGAAAATCGTCATATGGCGGTTTCGTTTGTTCTGACGAAAATCGTCATATTATGACTGTGTCGTGTTTGTTATGGCGAAAATCTAAAGATATCGACTTTAAAATTCCCAAAAAGATGCGGAATGGCAATCGTCAGGCTAATTAAGTTCGTAGATGGACAACGCACAAAGTTCCTTCTATCAGTAATAATTTGACTATGCGGCGTGTTTTTATACGCTCTCTGACGCCATGCCATTCGTTTTCATGTTTATTTTTGTTGCTGGAGAACATAAAATCGTTCCAGGAGAACAACGTGCGATAGTCGAGACAATTGTGCAGAATACATACAAGACAAGACATTAGATAGTCCGGCGATCTACTATCGAATCTGGGGCCTGTTTTCATCCATTTATCGTATCGTGAGATACCTTGGCCGAGTTTAGCCCTTGTGTGCACAAAATGCTAAAACACCATTTTTTTCATTTCTCCGTGTTTATATATTTTATATTCAACATAAATGTATGAGTATCACTTCCAATAACACCTAAGTACTTCTCATCAGAACATACGTTTGGCAAAACACCTAAAGAGATGTTCAGATGGCCGGGCTTTCCATGTACAAAAGTGATCGGTACTGATCGTTTTACACACTCAAAGAAATTAACATTCGAACAAAAAAGGCATTGATTAACAAATTAAAAATCATAGCGGTTGAAGAATACAAATATACAAGAATATGACAATAGCGCGAGTTAGCGGGGCGTTAGGCAATTTTATTGGCCCGACATCAAGCTGTAGCAGCCCGCCAATTTTTATTATCGGCCCGAGGCCGCAAGGCCGAGGGCGGATAATGAAAATGAAGGGCTGCTACAGCTTGATGAAGGGCCAATAAAATGCCTAACGCCATGCAAAACTCGCGCTATTACGATTATTACGAGTTGAATCTAAATTTAAGGCGTTGACTTGTCTCTGCTTCTTCGGTTTAATTTCCGCATGCAACGACCAAAGTAAAACATTTTGGGACGGACTGTCCGCAAATCGCAAGCCTTTCGACATATAGTTGGCTAGTCGCCTTTTCATATATATCGTTGCCAAGAAACATGGCACGTGCAACTAGGCAACTAGGCATGTAAGCGGGCCATTTAAAGCTATAACTACAATTCTTTTGTGCGTGACGTCATGTTTCATTGTTCTATGCAGCGTCGCTATGGCAACGATTGTCGATTGCATGGGCAGCAGGGCGGTTTGGGTCAGAATACAGCATTTTAGAGGCCTCCAGATGTAAGGCCTCCACCAACTCGTAATAATGTGCAATCGTTCGAACGCAACTAGTTACACATGAGGATAATTTCCGGCTAATATTTTAGTCATTTTCCCTGCATGGCGCTTTATATGCATAGCAAAAAAAGAGTGGAAAGCATTTGTAGGATCTGCTTTAGTTTACGGTCACACCTATAGTATAGTCCTGGGTATTAGGTGGAATATTACGATCGGGTCATATATAGGTACTGAAAAGCGAAGTAGCGTTGTTAATAGGTCGCAAAATCGGTCCTGCAGCAAGTGACACTTGATTACGACACAGATCGGCTTGTGTAGTGCTGTACCTCCAGAATATGGCGAGGTACCAGGCTCCCGTCATAGATGTCCACGAACTCTGTTCCATTTAAAGACGCACAGGCTACACCCTCCTCAGTGTATGATTTTCTAAGCTTATTAACCCTTTGCTGCCTGATTCTGGCAATGATACATCTAAAGGGGGCCAGAAAGACGTCCACGACGGCCTCCTTGCCCAGGAGCTCTTCCCACCATTCCACGCGGCACAAGGCATCCTTCCTGGGTTGCTCGCTGAGAGAGTCGGCCGTGGTGGACATCGTGGCGATGATCAGGTTGAGGAGCAAGATGACGGTGATGACGGTGTAGATGACGAAGACGACCTTGCCGTTGGTGTTGCCTTCGAAGTTGTAATCCCCTTGTCCCAGCGCCATGGCGTAGGTGGCAAAGAGCGCCTGGGAGAAGGACTGAAAGGCCTCCACGCGCCGCGCCGGGCACTCCGGGTCGCGCATGACGAAGTGGAAGGTCACGGAGAAGGTGACGGCGACGAGGATGTAGACGGCGGCGAAGTCCAGCAGATGGTTGCTCATGCGGCGAATGGTGACGACGAAGAAGCCGATGCCCGGCAGCAACCTCATGGCGTGCACGGTCAACACAATGCGCAGGATCAGGCATGCGATCAAGATGTAACTCATCGTCTGAAGGTACTGGGTCAGCAAGGGGAGCTTGTCTTGGAGTGTCGCTTCCACCGCTTCCAATCTTCGAACGGTGTCCTCCAGCTTCTCGGTGAGGTTGCCGGTATACTGCGTGTAGTCTAGCAGGATCATGGCGGCTTCCGTCCCGTTGATATCGCGTAAGTCTCGTGTGACGCTCTCCGAGACAATGCGCAACAGAGATTTACTCTCGTACAGGTTCCTGTCGATCTCCTGACTGAAGGTGCGCTCCGCGTGGTCGCTTACGTTCAGGTAGATGATGAACAGCGTGTACATGGCGAGAAACAGCTGGGCGTCCATGTACGAGCCAGGCATCTTACTGGTCAGGAGGCGTCGGATTCCATTCATCATCGATCCATATCTGATGTTGAGCTTGCGGAAAATGAAAACCATCCTGAGGAGAAGATCTGTGCCGAGGTGGATCCACATAACGCTCTTCAGGATCGTGACGATTACATCGCTGGTGGCGTCGTCGGACGTGGCGCTATTGGACATGATCGCCACCCCAGTCGCCTGGAGAAGCTCCTGTTCGCTCAGCGCCGGGTGTCCGCAGCTAGCGTTGACGACTCTCAGCGCGTTGGCCGAGCAGGCATTCATTGACACTGAGCCTATCGTCTCGATATTCTCTTCACACGGGTGGATATCAACGGCGCTAATACGCTTGAAGTGTGAGAGGATTTTGGAGAGAATGCTGGTGAAGTTGGCAACTCTCGTGATGCCGCTGGTGTCGTTATTACCCCGCGGATCGTGGATCGAATTGATGCCGTCCACCATCTCGTTTATGCTGTCGACACTAGTACCAAGGGCGATGCGGAAATATTCCTCCAGGAAGGGCACCATCAGTGGGTATGGATTCATATCGCCACCGAATTGTACCAAAAAGGCCAGGAAGAGTAGAGTGAAGGTTAGGTGAATGCAGTGGTAGAGAACCATCGGGCAGAAAAACCAGCGCGCTTTCGTAGTCATCCACTTAGAAAGGAATCGTGACTGGAAGATAGCGTTGATATCCCTATCATCCATCAGTTCCACGCGACGAGAGGAGATCAACTGAAGCAACAGAGATTGTTTGCCAAGAGCGTCTCCTTGCTCGTATTGGCTGATGTCAAATTGTCGGATGATCACTTGTTTTTGGCCTGTTCCAAGTGCATTTCCCTCCTGGTCCCAAGAGTCTTCAACTGGGTTCGTCGGTGACGCCTCATCATTCAAATTTTCGTTGTGATGTTCGTTTGCACCGGAGATCGGTCGCTGTTTGGCTCCATCTGTCGTTTTCGGGCGATGTCGGGGGTTCTCGGGATTCAGCCAAATGTAGTTATTTGTTACAACCATGGATGCCGCGGACAAGACGCCTTCTTGCATCGAAAGAATACAAAAAAAGCGCATTGAACCTTGTTTGGCGCAATATTCCAATGACGTCAACCCAAGATCGTTTTCTTGCACGGCGATGACGTCACGAAAGGTGGTGAAGTCATTAGGTACACACTGCAACAGTAACTTGTGACACTGCACAGCCATATCGGCATCCGCCGACGAAAGGTCAACCAGATAATGATATACATTATTTCCCCTGGAATCTTGGTCCTCCATCGATGCATTTTTGTCCAGAAATAGTTTCACCATTGATTCTTCTTCGCTCATAAGGGCAAAAACCAGTGGTAATTCGGCGTAATAATATACAGGTTTCGCTTGCTTCTCATATATGCAGAAACACATCCGTTGTACGATGTAAAAAACGGGGGTCAAAATGATGACAAATAGCATGGACAACATTGCAATGAGTGCGCGAAAAAATCCCGAACAAACGCTCTTGCACCGTGGTTCTAGTTTTTTCCTGGTTGCTCGTGAATTGAATATCCACTGCAGCTCTTTCACGAGCTGATTTTCTTCCATGTAGCGCAGCAGGCCGCTCACTACCTTCGTATTTCCGCTCTTAACCACGTGGAAGATTAAACTGTCGTTCCTGCGCCTGTTCGTCTTCATGGCGAGTCGCATGTCTCGCATTATTTCCATGGTAGTTTGATCGCTAGCGGTCGAGGCCCCTGTATTGTTTGCAGCCATGATGTCATGCGACCTACTGCGTAGCATTGGCATCAGTATCCCTTCCTCTCCACCGGTATCCATTGGCAACACGCTGTGGAAATGGCGGCGCTGACTCTGGCGCACGGGATCTCCCCCACCAAAGGGAGTATGTGTGGACGCATGGTGGAATCGGCGGGCCATACTCCAAGGGCGGCTATCCGGGTAGCGCTGGCTGGCTAGGGTGGCTGTCTGGCTAGGGTGGCTGGCTGGCTAGGGTGGCTGGCGGGAAACACAGCCGGTCTTTGTCTCTCTCTGGTGGTTCTGGAAAACGTATACCAAGAGTGCAGAAGATTGAGCGGGTTGGTGTGAGCGTAGGCGCCTGTCAACTACTTTAGTCATACACTGTACACGTTCTAATGAAGACTTAAATTAAGGACCGGACAGGCCTGTAATGAACAAAATCAATTCTACTAACACGAACTATTTAAGACGGATGCTAAATCGTATGTTCCATTCTAGACATTCATACCTATGACAGTTATATTATCAGATATATTTATTATTAGTTCCTTGATATAGACAATGTCTGTAAGATTGTTTTGTATTCATCTATACACATCGTTTTCCATAACAACTAGTCCATGTCCCCTAACTTGATCTGCCTAATATACGGCTAGCTAGCATACGGCCTAAAGCTGACTTCCGCTTCAAGATGCCACCAAGGAAGCTTTAAGTGGAATGTAAACTCCTCCCAGGGGTCACTCTCTTGCCCTGGAGTGGTGGGGGTGGGCGGGGGGGGGGTAGTGGTGGAGGGGAGGGACCCGTGGGAGGTAGGGGGGTGGAGGGAGGGGAGTGGAAGGGCGTATCTCCGACCGTGGAACGTTGCCTGTGGATGACTTGGGTGGGCGGGGGGGGTGCCCGAGGACGATGTTGTTATCTCGCCCATGTTGTCGATTGTCTATCGGGATACGCTGGCACGACTCCTAGCCGTGCATGTCTATAAACACCATGTTTTGGATACACGCAGTTATAGGGCGTCCTGGGCAAACGGATGTCTGTCAGCAAGTGCAGAAGCAAGTCAGGCCTAGCTGTAATTGAGTAATTGCTAAATTGTGTTCTCGCCAAGGTCAAGGGGTAACGTTACGCATACACAAGCTTTCGTCAATGAATAAATGGGTCCTGACGAATTGTGTATAGTTACGGATGTCACTCTGTTTCCACGCGGTCCGCTAACAGCTGTTCCCTCTCTTTACCCGATAGTAGGGTTAAGACTTTTTATTTCAAACTCAGCCGTTTGATGGCGACATCGGAAGATATTGCCAGATTCACCCACTGCGCGAGTTTCTGATACCACTGCAATACGGACTCGTGGCACTATTACGGAGTCTCAGTTACAATGTATACGCACAAACAATAGCTGTCAGTGTTCCATGCGAAAGCTTGTGTTGCGGGAGGGTGGCGGTGTAATCCAAAAGGTAGACAAATCCTTCATATTTCATATAGAGGCTATATTTAAGTATCCGTAATGAAAAACAACATTTCCTTCACGTTGTTTCACTTTTCTTGTCTTTAAATGTTTTATGACATGCTTTATTTTTATTTTTCAATGCAAAATTTAGGCCATCTGAGGCGTGGACCCCCCCCCCCCCCCTCCGATCGTCAAAAAAGTGGTGGCTGCAATTCTGTTCAGAGCCTCCTCCCCGGTCATAAGTTTAATGGACCCCCCATTTTCAAATTCCTGGATCCACCCCTGTAGAGGTATATATGACTGAAATATTGACACAACGGAATCTATATGTCACTCGTGCATAATATAGATATGATTGTTATATCGCCAGATAACACTGAAACTGCAGGGGGTCCAAGGACATGAAAACCCCCTATAATGTGATAATGACCCACTTATCATTAAGCTGACCTCAACTGTTAGATCGGCCCGCTTGTGGATAACTGTGGATAGCTACTCCTTTGCCATTTATGCCATTTATAAGTAGCCATATCAGCCATATCTCACCAGGAACACAATCGCATTTGCAGATATAATTAATTCTGCTATCATTTACAGAATATGTTCTTAATATACGAACGCCGGTTTTGTTTTCCGGAATATATATTACAGGGAAGTTGACGAAGAACATTCCCAGGATATGCAATGGGACTGATCCCGGGAACTGATTCAAACCGCCTGGAGTCAAACTGAGAGGCGCCATGATTGCCGAGGTCTACAATAATCTCTGTTGTGGTGCTGGACATGTTGCAAAGTCTCCATAACCTGTGATTGATCAGTGTGTATCTTGTCCAGGGCACCGACCGGTATTTGTGTACAGTGGAAGGGTGGGCATTGGAACGACCCAAGCACTCGAAAGAGACTCAGTTTGGACGGATGGTATACTTACTTTGACATTTAAGCTATAGGAGGGCGTGCGACCGCTGCTAGTGGTTCGTTTCCTCCAACATCTCCTTGGATGATATACTCTACAAACAACAATAAACCGCACATTGAGGGTCAAACAAGGCGTGGGGAGGACTAGGACGTATAAATTTCGCGTAAATAGTTCGCTTTCATTTAGGTCCGAGTACACGTATCAGTGTATACAATGACTGGGCGGGATGTCGAAGTGGTCCCTATAGTGCTAGCCAAGGAGTCGGCATCGCTATGTAAACAATTCCACTTTGCATATCCCATACGCCCCATGTGGCCTTCTTCAATTCAAAAATGGGACTGAAACCAGTGCTACTTTGGCGCTAGTTCCTATGGCTGCAGGACAGGTAAAATCAGAATCCGGCTGTCGATGCACTGTAGAGGTATCATGAATACGCCCATCGTCGGCCCCTCGATACTGGCAAACACCGGATTTCGATATAGAGAGCACCCGCCCGGGGGGGGGGGGGGGAGGGGCATTATATATAGTGCGGTATATACATATGTGCCGCCCAAATGACCCCTTTTTTTGCCTTTTTTCTCTCATCCACAATTTCTCTCGATGTGCCCATCTGAGACTGAAGTGTTATCAAAATTGCAGCTCTTCACTATATATTCTATTTGATATCGAAAGCGTTCAATTAATTAACCTCTATATATATTGCCATGACTGGCAGTGTCTATTTGGATGCTTTCGCACTTTTTTCTCGCTCTCCATATGCCCTCCATGGCCGGGGCGGCACACCCCCACCATTGTAGTAATATAGTGCCCCCCCCACCCCCCCGCCCGGGCGAGAGCAATTCAGATACCCAGCCAATAGGTTGGCTTGGTATCTGCATGACCAGTTGCTTTAAAAAACGTAATTTAGTTCAGGCGAAAGCTCGTTTAAACAGTCTAATAGAGGGCTATTAAAAGTCCTTCGGTCAACCATTGTATTTATCTTTCTATAAATGTAGAATAGACATCACACTATAACATAAAATACTTCTCGTCCGCTTTAGACATACCTGGATATTCGCTTGGTGTATGGCCGCTTATCCTGTTAACAATATTCCGCTTTCTACTCGGGCGCTGGACTGCAACTCGGCTTTTCAAGTGTAGAATGTACGCATGGAACAAGGTTTTCCTGCTGTTCCTTCGATCCTTATCAGTAGATTGTTTTTGTGTTGCTTCTGTCAGTAACACTTACACGGGCCTGCAAGCATGTGAAGCATTCTGAGTGATGGGCCAACGCGGCACTCACTAGCTGCGTCTGTCTGTCAGTGGGCGCTTCCATGGATAAGACATGTGCCCACGGTGATCAATCGGGCAATCCAGAATGGCAAATACTGCCACACTTGGTTACACTTGAACAACGCAAAAAAGTGCACAACGCAAGAAAGTGGAGTAATGAATTGCAGCGCAGTGCTATTATAATTCTGCTTTAAGCTGGAAATGTCAAACAGTCGACTCCCGAGTTTTGCAGCCAGCGAGAGTCCTGCATCTAGCGTCTGTTAATGGGAGTAGCAGACGTGTAAGCCGTCGATCATGGCGCGTGTTAACAGGAGAGTCCGAAGGCCCGCAGCGAAGCCCAGGGAGCCACGGAGGGATGCGCCAGTGGCAGCCAATAGGATTGTCGTATCTGCTGGGCACCCGCCAAAAATAGCATCGCTTCTCGGCCTGAATTTTTAAGATGACGTGATGCATGCAGCAGACAGTATTTTTTTTCACTTCCCCGCTGAGCTTTGGTCCTTCATCTAAACAATATCGCCACTGCGTCACTGTCAGGAATGTCCCTTGGCCGGCGTTCATTCCATCGTCTTGATCCAATCCACACCGAAATATACAAGGATACCGAAGTGATACAATATAAACATCCGGGAAGGAGGGGTGGGAGGTATTACATTGCTGGGTTTAGGAGGGATCCGCGGTAGTCAAGCCCCCCTCCCACTTTTTTTCATTTAACCTCCAAATTTTGCTCGGAAAGGGTCTATTTTTCCATTGATCCGCTCTTCATGACTTAGTTCTATGTCGCACTGAGTGCTCTCGCCACCTGAGAGCCTAACGGCACGTGGATCGATGGTTCGAGCCCCGCTGTGGCCATGTTTGTGTGGTCGCAGGATAAAGATCCCATGTCCTTCCTCGTAAAAAGTAGGGGGTTACCCCAGGGATATGGCCCCACTCTACCTTCCTTCTCCCATTGACGCGATACGACCAAAAGTGGTTAAAGCGTCCTGAATATACAATCAACCAACTTAGTTCTATGACGAACCTCCCATGTCATTTTATATGTAAAGGGAGCATATGGCTGTATGCTAGCCTGCAATGGTAGTGCATACCTGGTGATATATACGTTCTTACATAGCCTTCCATCAGAGCGCTTCATCCAGATATTAAAAAATTCCCCCTCCGGTCGCAAGTTTCCAAAATATCACTTCTATACATTTTTGCATTTTGTTCATCGGTGAAAAACGTCCGCTCTATAGAGATCTGTTTTTCATCACAAATGTCCGCTCTCTCAGGCAGCACGGGACACCTGTTACAGATATAGGTAGCTGCGATCTCGAAACCATGCAGCATTATGACAAACAGTCGTGTTATGTGTAACGATAAACTTAATATACACTTACAATCGCGGGACTAGCACCCGGTTCGTCGCTTCCACAGCCCACCGCTATGTGGATCGCGCACTCCACTTGGCAGGTCGTAAGATTCCGTTACATATAGAATGACAATTGCTAAACCGACCCCTGCAGCACCATCGGATGACAGGGGCGGATCTAGGGGGGGGGGGGGTTACGGGGGTTGCACCCCCCCCCCCTCGGGAACCTGAACATACACTGTTGAAGTCGGCTTTCCCGAGCACCCCCCCACCCCGGTCGCAAGTTTTTTTAGAGAGATCACCCCCCACCCCCCCCTTGGCAAATTCTTAGATCCGCCCCTTGGATGCAACATGGAAGTGGAAGGACTTCCACAGGGGGTGGGGGGGGGGGCAATGGGGGGGGGGGTCGATAAATAAATTTTATTTAATCCCAGTCCAATAGTCCAATAGAAGGGGCGGATACATGATATAAATTGGCGCTTTCCCAATTCACGGTTAGTTAATATTAAAATTTTCAGTTTACGATTAATGAAAATCTCTGATCACGACGGTCGGCTATTGCCCCATTCCCGGTGAAATGAGAAACCCATCCCCCCACCTCCCCCATTCCACAAACAGACAGCGCGGGGCTCAGCCCACCGGGTAATCCGATTATTGCCCCAGACCCCCTCCCCTCCAAACCTGCCACCCCCTTCCGACTAGCCGGAATATACATCCGTACCTCATGGATAGGTATATTGGCTAAATCTGTCCTGGTGGTTGTTAATCTGTCCTGGTGGTTGTTAAGCTGTCATCAGATATATATCGGGTAATTG
The DNA here is from genome assembly GCA_964019135.1 of Arenicola marina. NCBI lineage: Eukaryota > Metazoa > Annelida > Polychaeta > Arenicolidae > Arenicola > Arenicola marina. The sequence continues at coordinate 27,897,541 of OZ025251.1, read as the reverse complement.
TTCGGTCTCCGCTAGGGTTCGAGTGACAGACGTACGTGACGTCATCTGGCGCACTGCGATATGGACTGAGGATTCGCCGACTTTGCGAGACCGAGGTCGCGAGTGGGAAGGGTGCGGGGCGGGATGGGTATATTATCTGCTAGTTAAAGTACAAGCTGGAGTGCATTCGCCAAAATATTTGGGGAATGTACGACAGCGAGTTCTTTAACGTACTTATAAAATTGTTGTAACAAGGCATTAGTTCTGCTGATGATTTGCGTGGTTCATGTTCTAGGAGTGGACACAAGAATTCGACGGCGTTAGGGGAGCAGCGGTTTGCTAATGCACCAGTCAATGTGAAGCCCCAGGGTGGAGGGTGAGAAGGCATGGAGGTATTAGATATAATTGTGAAAATCTTGCTCCAAATCCTCACACAATTGTCAAGTCGTCCCGTCTAAATACCATGAGAACGACTCCCCCCTGAAAAGCAGTATTAGTGAATCAACGCTTTTACTTTAAAAAGGAACATCCATTTATGTCGGACATATATATATATGTGAGGCACCTTAAGTAGGGATGGCATGACCAATGTCACACGGTTCCCCGTTCATAAGCGGCACCGGATATATATGCCCCCCCCCCCGCCTGGAGCTTAACGGTGACATTTTATTGCCTTGAAAGTTCTGACAAGAACAGACCAGCTAGCTCGGCTCAGTTCATCTCGGCTCGATTGATTACACCGTGATACTTAGCGGAGTCAATATTAACAAAAGCTGTTTATTATCAAGATAATACACAGTTTTTCCGTTCTTTATTTGAATAAAGCACACTTACGTTAATAAAACGCGGCTAGGTCTGTTTTCTGGGTCATTTGTCCAGATAATGAACACTGAAGACAAGTGCGTGACGTCACACATTTTATTAAATAATGGCTAAACGCGGTACAAATCATTTGCAAGTGGGTGTCGGGCCCAGAGCAAAATAAAGAAAAGAAAAGAACATGAGAAGCTTTTTAATTGTGTATAGTGGTCATTCAATATATCTTTCACGAAAGTTGGTATTTTTCGGTCTGTCGGGTAACGGTATTTGCCTGGAACCGACCCACTGCCCCGTAATCCGCTGTTTTCATGGCCAGCGCCCTCTTGACTGCGCGACGCAAAAACGACCAATCAGAACCACTACTAAGAGTAACTCCCATTTTGGGCGCGCCATCTGTTTTTGGTTGAAAGTGTTTTGAATTTTCAGCATGCTCAAACGGGTAAATTAGATTGGTAGGGGAACATGGGGCAAAATGACCACCTTAACTTCATTTGTATTTTTTGGAGGACAAGCAGTGCTATAAAAAGAGCCAAATTTTGGTAAACTGACAACTGCCATTTTTCAGTGCCAAATTTAGGCCATCTGAGGCGCAGAACTCAGCTTTCATGCTAAGTCCTACTGTTGAACAGACCCGGAGCAGGGGCGGATCCAAGGGGGGCCGACCCGGCCTCCCTTTTTAGGGCGGAAGTGTATATAATTTATACCATTTACCAGATTTAGGGAGGGGGGTAAATAATACATTGCTGCATTTGGGGGGGTTCCGGGGTAAATCCCCCGCCCCTTTTTTCACCGCCAAAATCCGCTCTATGAACGCCCATTTTCAAAGCCCCCCGCCCCCCCCCCACACGTTTTAAAAAAAAGGGCTTCATAGGGGTATATTCATAATAAATGTCCGCTCTATATGGGTATCTTTTTCATCATAAATATCCGCTCTCTCAGGCATCAAGGCACCCGCGGAACTCCCCCCCCCCACCTGATTTGTATAATAGTGCCCCCCCCCCTCCCCATCTGCGTCTTATCCTGACGAGCTGCTGGAAGGAATGACCCTTACGGTTTTTCCGAGGTTTCTGACTTCTCGAAATCAGCCGGGCCTTGCCACACTCTTTCTGTTGGTGGGCACCGTAGCGGGACATTGCCTGTTACTTGGCTTTGTCTTTCTAACTGGAAGTCTGGTAGCTTTTGGGAGTGTGCATGTATCGAATGGAGACACGATGTCGCGTGCCGCCTGGCTCTGCCTCAATCAACGCTTCCGGCTCCCAGGGGCGCACAACTCTCCCTTCTTCAAGCTCCCTGTGACGCACATCGTTTTCTTCTTCAAGCATATTCGTGATCATCAAAGATGTTACGATTCAGTGGACATATCATCGAGTTTGCTAAAGATAATCGTTTCTGTAAGAGTATACATGTTAAATTGGATGTGGGTAAAACGGCCCACTGGGTCATTTTGCCCCAAGCAGCGTGGGCCATTTTGCCCCTCTTAGTAACCTTAAAATTTGACCGCTGTATGAAAAATACGGCGCCGTATATTCCGCATCTGAATTACGTTTGAGGCTTGACTTGGACTTATCCTTCCGCATGTAGGAGGAAGAGTGGTCGCAATGTTTAGAGCGCCACATGGTGAATGTTCTCACCAGCTCACCTAGCCTGGTTCCGCGGTCCCAACTTCGCTCGCTCAGCAAGGGCCCGGTGTTAACCACCATTAACGGCCTTGACCTTCGTGTGTGCAGCTAAAGCGGTGCCAGACCGCGGCGTTATGTCAGTGAAGACTGTTCTCTAATTTTGAAGGTAGACAAACATGTCAGGCGGCAAACGTATTTCCCAACGTATACGTATGTGGTTGTCGATTCTGACCAGCCTTGTCAATTCTGACCAGGCCCCGTACATACATTAAAGTAAGCCTCTTCCCGGCCACGCGGTGGCAATTTCTTCTTCACTGACATTTCAACAAGCGAATTACTTAAAATTTGTCACATAATCCACTATAGTTAATGAAATACACTAACTTAAGTAGAGGGGGGGTAAAATCCCGTGTTGATACAGTAAATAGTGTATGTGAAAATGGGAGCTCCCCATCCAGTCAGAAAATACATTAAATTTTAATTAAATTAAATTCTCATGACTTATTCGTCTATGTTGGCAAAAATTAATGAGTAACAAACGATTATTGTTGGTAATATTTGATTTCAAGCAAATGTCATTGTCATATTTCAGCGTATATCTTTCTATAATTGTCTTTGCTGCACACGACGTGGAAAGGGTAAAAGCACATCGCAGCAAGCATCCGTTAGCACGCAAAAGTGGACTGAGCTGGTGCCGCGCTCCAAACAGCTTTCATTCGCTAGGTGGAGCTCCGGTCTCCTTGCCTTTGCGGAAACTGATCAGCGTGCGTGGCAAGAGTTGTTGGGGGCTAGGGTGTGTTGGTAGTGGTGGTAGGGGGTGGGTGGGGGGTGGGGGTTCTCGCACCAGGCCAAGAGCTGGCTGCCGGTCGGTTGCTAGTCACAGAGCGCGTAGGGTGGGCCATGTTCAGCGTCTGATCCCTCGGCCGGTCCCCCGTGCGGTGGCGCCATCTAGACTGCATTTTCTGACCCACTGTGTCATGTGAACATTCATTTTGTTATAATACATATAATATGGCGGCCTTGGTTGAATAATTACCTAATGAGACATCGTTAACGTTACCATTTCAACAAAAAGTAAATGTTAAAAAGTTGCATGTCGAGCTCTTTCCCGCCAAAACTAAAGAGGTCAAAATACAAATAAGAATCAGTCCTTGAATCATTCAAGATTTCTTTTGTCTATACTCCACCCATGCCAGACTGCCAAATAGTGTCTCTTAGCCTTGCCCGTGATATCAATTTACCACAAGTTTTCATTTTAGTGATAAACGTCATCAGTTTGTGTGCTTTGCGATGCTTTGGTATAAGTAGCAGTGCCGCGACAGAGTTCTGTGGTATCCGGGGATAGACACGTTCGCCACGCCACAGCCGAAACGGCGATGTTTATCAGGTTTCTGAATTTATAAAATGAAACAATCGAGTTTTCTGCAGATTTTGATATAAACTTCGCCTGGGCTTAGTTTTGGCGGGAAACAACTCGACATGCAGCTTTAACATTCATTTTGTTATAATACCTGCACACAGGAGAGAAGATGTAATTTTGGCGGGAACGGTTTCGCGAGTTCAGAAGCAGGCTCAAACGCCCCCATTAATTGTTAAGCGCACCAAAGCATCAGACATCGGCAGGGTTGTGCGTTTAAATCCCGATGGAGGCAACTTGTTTAATTGTGCATTTCGTGATGGAAATAACCACTATTGTTCTAAAAAAAAGTGCTTCTCCCGATGATGATCAGTTTTTGAAGGAAATTGCTTGATTCCAAGTGTGCTTCAGTGAATAATCTGAAGATTTGTTCTGGCGGCCCCACCGGATTGTTTGTTTACATTTTGTTGAAATAATAACTTTAAAATTCGTGGAGAATGTGGATATTGGTGCCGCGGGCCAAATGCGCGATTTGGCGCGCCAACCGACAGATCCCCTCTCCACCACCCCGTGGGGCCCTCGATCGAACCGTTGTCTCCCTTTCTTTTTGAACATGCAAATACCTAAGAGACATTCATCATCCTACTCAATCACATTATAAAGTGAACAATGCCGGAATATATGAAGAAATTATACTTCCACATGCATCGAAACTTCGCCAAAATGTGATTTATTTAATTGACACCCCGTCTAAAAGAGCCTGACATTCCGGCAATCAGTGCCCCCCCCCCACCCCCTCTACAGTAATTGGGTTATGAAATGCATCCGACATTCCAATTACTAAATGGATAAATCTTTAATTAAAAAGTGGTATATCCGATCCCCGGGAACGGGCTGTTCATTTCATCGTGAACTGGCAATGAGCAAAATCATTCTTCATGAACCGCGAATGAGACATCAGCCGACCGTCGGGATTAAGCATTTTCATTACTCGTGAACTGAGAATTTCAATACTAAGTAACCGTGAATTGCGACCCATATCTGGCGAAAACTGAGAACCGGTTCCGAAGTTCTGGTGCAGGTGTCAAGTCGAACGCGCAGAACTGGCGGCTCTAGTTCTAGAACCAGATATGGCGCTCAATCGAACGCACCCTATGTACAATGTTCTATTTGCGGTTTAGGTCTTTTGGGGACCAACACAAACACGTGCTCTTAGAACGATTGCGCATCACGCTGGTACCTTGTTACAGCTGCGTGCTGAGGGGGCCGGCGCGATAGCTCAGTGGGCTAGAGCGCTCGCATTGAGTGTCCTGGTAACCTGAGAGCCTAACGGCGCGTGGATCGATGGTTCGCCTGCTGTGGACATGTCTGTGTGGTCGCAGGATAAAGATCCCGTGTCTTTCTTCGTAAAGAGTAGGGGGTTACCCCCGGAGACATGGCTCCACTCTCCCTTAAATCTCCCATTGCATCTCCAAGCATGTCTGGACGGGTATTTTGCCTACACGCCCGATCACAATAATCAAGTAAATGCCTAAGTCTGATCTCTAAGTAATTTATTTATTTCATCAATAAGTAAACGAGACCTGTATTGCCGTGTAGAGGCAAATAAAGAATTATGCAACGACAACAACCAACTCGGGAACAGATGGAGCAAGCATGCGCGAAATGACGATTGGTCAGCTTTCACATGACGCTCATGTGGTGAGGTACTACTAAAATCTGTCATTTTGAGTAATCACATCATAGGGAGATGCTATGTAAATGTTCGTCCCGATTCAGTATATTTTGAAGTTGCATCCCCCGTGGCACGTGACACATTTTTCGACTGCCGGCCAATCAGATTCATCTCGCTCACTGTGCCTGAGATTTCGTCAAATCCGTTCGATCGGGGCTTTTTACCGCCAAATCCGTTCGGTCGGGGCTTTTTACGCCAAATCCGCTCGGTCGGGGCTTTTTACCGCCAAATACGCTCGGTCGGGGTTTTTACGCCAAATCCGCTCTGTCGGGGCTTTTCACGCTAAATCCGCTGGGTCGGGGCTTTTTAGCCAAATGCGCTCGGTCGGGGCTTTTTACCGCCAAATACGCTCGGTCAGGGCTTTTTACCGCCAAATACGCTCGGTCGGGGCTTTTTACCGCCAAAATCCGCACGGAAGGGGTATTTCTTCGCGGCAACCCGCGCAATGAACGCTCAATTTTAGAGCCCCCTTCCCCCGGTCGCAAGTTTTCAAATACCCGCTCTATCTTTTTCATCATAAATGTCCGCTCTACATGGGTATCTTTTCCATCATAAATGTCCGCTCTATATGGGTATCTTTTCCATCATAAATGTCCGCTCTACATGGGTATCTTTTCCATCATAAATGTCCGCTCTTTATGGGTATCTTTTCCATCACAAATGTCCGCTCCCTCAGGCATCAAGGGGCATCCGCGTACCCCCCCCCCCCAGCAGATTCGTATAACAGTGCCCCCCCCCTCCCCTTCCGGGGCGGAGCCGGGCGGTGGTCAGATGGCATGTGCCGCGTCCCGCCGCGAATCCTGCTGCCATCATCTTCCGCAACAGGGTTGGCGTAACGCCGTCCGAAGGATATAGTCAATAAAGTATATCAAACACTAAGTGCGAAGAGATGAGGTTTCCTCTTACGTAACCCATTCTCGGAACTCTTTCGGACGAAGAGCTGTCAAAATGGGTTCATTGACGCTGCTGGCAACTAAGGCCGGGGGAGAGCCTGGGGTGGAGAGAAAACGGCGACGGGGATGGGGTGGGGGGACGGGGGACGGAGACGAACCAGGCGAAAGGGGTATCTTTAGGTGTCTTTTTGTGCCGTAGTTCGTGTCGGATCTTTAGGGCCTCCACACACTGGACGCGCCAGCCAGCGTGTGAGAAGGTTTGACATGATCTGGTAACTCGCCGTCACCAGACAAGTTACGCGAAACATTATACACGTGTCAGGTCAACGAAGACTTCAGAAGTTGGCCGAAGTGGAGATCAGCATGTGTGAAACAACGATATATCCAGGCATAAATTCACCTTAAACTATACTTGACGTAACAGATAAAAAGACACGTTTCATAGTTTACTATGGACCTCCAGTGCATCAAGACTTTGCAGACCAAGTACGGTTAAGTACATAGTCATGTAGAATTATAAAACGATACTCATTGCAACACCTTGCCATTGTCGCGATATATAAATGTGAGCGTCCTGGATCTGCTACCAAAGATATTAACGTAAGGTGTTCTAATTTTGTCATTCCAAATGTTTTTGCTTCCACAAACGCACCGTTCTTTTCAATTAGAACGAATGAGTGAAACCATTTAATTGTTCCTTTTAAAACATAAAGTCCGCTATCGTTGGTGAAAAGAAAAAAAAATATTTCTGTTGCGTGATTAATTATAAGCCATTTTATGGCAGTGGTGTAAAACTGACGATATTAGGTCTTAATATCGTTACAACGGGTGTCCAAATATCGTCAGGGAGAACTAATATCGCCATACACGATAGGTAAGGCTCTAAAAACCATGTCGATTGAACTTTAAATGTTGATTGTTAAACTTAAACGGCAAACTAAACGAAAACTGTTTAGACCGGACATGTTTTACAGATAATTATTTCGACATCAGATCTCACGGGTTTATGATGGTTCAAATTTACGGTAAATTTACGGTAAATGTAGTTAAAGTTAATTTAATGCCGGTATCTGTCAATACAAATTATGCATGCCAGACAACTTGTATTTCTGTAACATATGGCCAACGCTGTCTGGAATTCTAATAAACAACCCTTACTTGTTCTGCACCATGAGGAATGTGTGCATGATAAAGCATATAATATACAACTACGATGCCTGACTACACACACTTTTCTCCTACGTTTGATCAATAGCGCGGGCTCTAGTGAGCAACTACATCTGTTAGAACCCAACAAGTCATAGAGATGAAAACGTCAGACCTTGGTAGAATAAAATCCACAGTTTTAAGTTTGACTTCAACCATGCCGGTTATCGCCAACACAACCTTGCGTCACGTTTTTAAAGGAGGCAGGGAAGCCACTTAAAGAAGTGATTGCTTGAAAATTATAGTGACCGCAAATAAGGCGTAGAAACAGAAGGAAATCAAAGGTTTCTAGGAGTAGAAAGTGGCAAGGAATAAACCCGGGGGGGCGGGGGGGCGGGGGTACCCCACATTGCATCGTTTTGGAAAGCACTTATATATATCTGAAACTAACGAGTTACTGCCTCATACGTTCATAACCTCCGTCAATAGAAACGGCGATCGAGGCAGAGTGTTAAACTGTACATTTGCTCCCAGATGACGTCATACCACAGGCCGTGTGGTATGATGTTTTCGACACTATGACGTTTTGGGTCCTAAAGTATGTCCTAAATGTTGGCCCCAGTCTTCCATCTCCATCACTGTCACCTTGTCCGTCCCTCCCCTTGCAGCGTCCCATCTTCCAATCACACTGCTGTCACCATCTTCGGTCCCTCCTCTTCATATATCCGTCCTAAACCAACTAAACCGTCCTACAACCAACTACACCGTTTTTACCTTTCCGGTACCTCCCCTTCTAGCACTCCGTCTTCTAATTACACAGCTGTCGCCCGTCCCCTTCCTGCGCCGTGTCGTTAACTACACCGCTGTCACCTTTCCGGTACATCCCTTCCTGCACACAGTCTTTTAACTACACTGCTGTCACCTTTCCGGTACCTCCCGTTCCTGCATCCTCAATTCAATTTTTCAATTCAATTCAATTTAATTCAATATCATTTATTTGAGCAAGATCGAATGAATACAAACGTAAAAAACAAAACAACGTGATAACTTAACCAATTCTTACTCTGGAGACTCCTATTAAGACCACGAAGGTCGCTAGCATAGGAGCCACCCAAAAAAATCGTAATGGAACAGGTATGGGACAACATAAATGGAGTTACATTGCACTTATATGTATGTAAATGTAGGGATCTTGCGAGAAATAAGTAAAAGATTTACACATAGCCCATTTCTAGAGATATATAAAACAGGGGAGGACCTCTAATAACCTAATCATTTTTACAAATATAACAACTAACTAAATGACTATTCTTCCATTCTAACTTCACCGCTATCACCGTTTAGGTACCTCCCCTTCCTGTCTTCAAACTACATCGCGGTCACCTTTCTGGTACATGAACCTGAATAGACACTGTTAAAGTCCGCTTGCCCGAGCAGCCCACCCCCCCCCCCCGGTCGCAAGTTTTTCCAAGAGCACCCCCCCCCCCTCCGCCCTCCCCGGTCGCAATTTTTTGAGAGAGCGCCGCCCCTTCCCGCCCCCCGGTCGCAAGTTTTCAGAGAGCAACCCCGCCTTGGCAAATTCCTAGATCCGCCCCTGAATAGGAATAGGTCCTGTATAGGACCTGGTACGTATTAGTTGTGCTCCCCGCCTCCCCCCCCCCCCCCCCCCAATCGCAACAATATTCCTACGCCTATGCAGTGTCAGGCAACTGCACTGTATGAATCTGGATTCAGTGACCCAGGCATATAGACTAGATAATGTTGTCGGCATGGTGAGGTTTAAACTCACTCCATTTGCCTCTGGCATCGACAAGAAGATCTTTGCACCGCATAGTATCCGAAGACCCTCGTGCGCGGCTGTCAAGGCCGCCAGGGTGCCAGTTACGTACGGCCAATGAACATTGGATGGTCAAATGAAAAAAAATATGGAGGTCCCGTCGTAGAAACATCGTTTAAGCTTAGGTCACATTGCACACGGTAGCTACACGGTACATCCCGGTAGCCCCCGGTAGAAGCCGGTGGTTGATTTGGCCTCTACCTGGTTCTACCGGGATGAAAATCGGTGGACGGTCGTCTCGATGGTCGACGGTCACCGTCAGCCCGGCAGTACAGCCTAGCTCACACTGTGCCGGAGTTGGCTACGGTTTACCCCGGTCCTTCCCGGTCCTCCCCGGTCTATATACCGGGACGAACCGGGGCCATCTCGCAAAATGTTGGCGCGAAAACAGTAGGCCACGGTGCTTCTACGGTGCTGGTACGGTATGCCACGGTATATCAAGGTGTCACCACGGTGGATGCCGGTACTACTACGGTTTTACTAAGGATTGACTACGGATCATCACGGTAGGCCAAGGTTCATCCAGGTACCACTAAGGTATCACTACGGTTTTTCAAGGTGTGACTACGGTTTGTCCCGGTTTGTCCCGGTTTACCAAAGTTATGCTACGGTCCACCAAGGTGGTACTACCGTCGTACCCGGTCGTGCCACGGTTTCACTACGGTCTCACTACGGTGACGCTACGGTTCGTCAAGGTTTGTCTCGTGACGGTCCCCGAGCGCCATATAAGACTGATTTGTCTGACTCTGAATCAGTTCACTGCCACTGACAAAGGGAGAATCAACTATATTTATTGACGACGTCACCATGCCTTCACGCGGAACTCATGCCAAGAGAACTGCTGCTGCTGCTGCCAAGAAAAAGGCTCAGGCAACTCCTGTTCCTTCTGATGAAGAAGATGAAGGATCCCACCGCCTTCTCCACGTCCGTCTTCTCCTACATCCGAGGATACCCAGGAGTCAGCTCCCAAACCAAAAAAGAAGAGAAGGACACCTATAGTTCTTAGTGAGGAGCAGGAATGCGACCTGGCGGACTGGTTGAAGCTCAACCTCGTACTTTAATCTAAGGGATTGAAAGAATATAGAGACACTCAAAAGAGTCGTATCTGGGAGATGAAGGCGCAACAATTGAACGTGGACATGGCAGGGTTAAAGACTTGGTATGAGTCCATTCGTACCAGGGTCAGCGGGACCAATTCATCATCGATAGCTTCGCCTTTTTGCGGGACCATATAGCCCGTCTTACCAGCAGACAGCCAGTCAGCTTCCGGTCAAAAATTGCAGCCCGAGGGGGCCAGCCACAGTGCGATGTCCCTGACTCTGGACCAGAGTTTGACGAAGACATTGAGGGGGGCATTGAACCGAGGACCTCTCAGCCCCAACCCAGGTCCTCTCATGTACCTCCTGCAGCCAAGTCCAGGGGGAAGTCGTCAGCCAGTAACCTCGATACGGAGGCTGAACAGCTGCTGGCCACTTTGACAGAGCAACAGAAGGTGACGACCCTCTGCTGCAAGCACACATATCCGGGATGCTAAAAGGGGAGAACGCTTCAGCACGTGCTGCCTGGGCAAATTGGTTTGGCTCCATGTCGGGGTCAATTCATGAAACACTGATGCCTAGGTTCTACACAGATTCATTCCACCTGATCATGAGTTTGGTCGCTGAGTCCAAACAGCTCCAGCAGAGTCAGCAGCAGCCATTTGTGCAGACACACAATGCACAGCCCGAAGCACAACCATTCCAGCAACAGTCGCATCAGCCACAGCAACAACAGCAGTTTGATTATTGGCATGTTCCAAGGCAGCAGCACCAGCAGCAACAACAGTCCCAACAGCCAACAGCAGCAGCCTCCAGCCAACACCCCATGAACACCCATGCCGACACCATCACGTGGAACACTATCACTCAATCACCTGGGAAGACACAAGTCAGGCCATCCAGCACTCCCAACATGGCGCTGAACTACTCATTGACGGATTTATCGTTCGGTGGCCTCGGTCTGACACCTGATAGTCAGCAGACATCAACTTGTCAAGGTGGTTCCATTAACCTCACTACTACTGATCGCCAGAAGTGAACTGTGAATTGTGCAAAACACAGTGATTTGTAAACTGTGCGGTGGACTGTTCATTTAAATGTGAAATGAACCGTTAAATATGTGAATATGTTTACTGTTGAAATTGTTGAAATTGTGTTGTAGTGAACTAATAATCCCGTTCTGTGTTAAGTTAAGCATATAAAGCCTATAAAAACAAGGTAAAGAACTACAAGGTATTTGTTATTATTTTATGAAAGTTTCCAATTACACAGCATCTGCTGAATTTTTATGAGACTTTACTGCGCCGTTAAAAAAATATGTTTTATTTTGAAAGGTTACGTTCATTTCACAAAATAGAGTTATTGCACTACATCCCGTAAACGTAACCCGATGAGCATTAAGTCATCAAAACTGTGGGTGATTTGTGAGTTGCAGTGCCAGTGGCCAGTCACCCAGTGCACAATGCCGCACAAACGCCAGCGTTGTTTGAAACGTACATGTGTGTTTATATCTGCGGCTAAGCCTGACTGTACTATAGAAAAAGATACAAGGGCCGATGGTGGGTTGTTTATAATTTCAGCAACGCAACTTTCATATAAAAAATTTCCTCACAAAGAAGCATTACCAGACTGCACTAACTACTGCTAACGCCCAGGCACGTTTAGGTCAGCAAAACACCGGCTTCAACTTAAACATAGTTCACCACAGACTATACATTCAGAAATATTGCTGGCCAGACCATATTGTCTGAAAATAATATTTTAATGAAAATATAAACTGTCTATATGGTTTCACATGTATTATCTTAGTGTTGTTTCAATAAGGTTTCATCATTAAATCTGCCTGGTAAGGAACTTATCCCTTGTAGAAAAACTGTTCAGGCTGTTTAAAAATGTAAATGAAATAATACAATAATAAAAACGAATGAAATGACCATTTCCAGAAGGTGTTTTCCTGGAAATAGCTTAATGTAGACATGCTGGAATAGCGGCACATATACTTCAATATATGAAAATCTTTACCCTATTGCAATTGGATGAAACCGAGATAGATCACAATTGACATTTAACCACAATCATAGTCAAGCACTGCGTACCACAAGTAAAATCAAAAACTAACAGAGTGATTTCTAATATCAACGCCAAATGTTTTACCAGTTCTCACAGAAAAATATAATATCACGACATAATGCAAACACGTTAAATTCAAAATAGTATAATATCACAAATCTCAACTTTTCAAACACGCATTGATCCAGTTCACAGTTCACTTCACAGTAGTTCAGATCATGTCTATTTGCCAGGGCACGGCTCCTACAGGTGAGTTGTAGTAGGCACTGAGATACAATCTTTCAGTTTTGGCTGCTCTGGTTTGTGTGTTCCCACCAATATGGCTCCTTGCGTCGAGAAGAGCCGGGTCGTCTCTCCACACTCCTGCGGTGATGTTGTGTTGCGGATCTTCCTGGTCCACCTCAGCGTTCTGTTGACCTGGATATCTTAATCTCATCACATTGTGCAGGCATATACATGCCAACACTATAGCTGTAATCGTATCAAGGCGTTGCCTCATGGTTGTCAGCAGGCACTGGAACCTGTGTGCTAGGATGCCGAAAGCGTTCTCAACTATCCTTCGAGCCCTGGAGAGTCGATAGGTCAAGATTCTCTCATCATCAGTAAGTTGCCTTTTGCAGAACGGTTTCATGAGCCAGGTCCTCAGGGCGAAGGCATCATCAGCAGCTATGAAGTATGGTATGTCCTTGTCATCACCAGGCAGTGCATTGAGAGGGGGGAGTCCTATGGTTCCTTCCTCAATGGCCACCTTCATGTCAGAGTTGTTGAATACCTGGGCATCTCCGGAAGATCCATTGGCACCAACGTCCACCCAGGTGAATTTGTAGTCTGCGTCCACCAGAGCCATGAGGATGATCGAATGGTAGCCCTTGTAGTTGTAGTAGATTGATCCCCCTTTGTTTGGACACCTAATGGCTATGTGTTTGCCATCCAGAGCACCGATACAATTATTGAACTGCCATCTCTGCCCGATTTCTCAGCTATAGATGTCCATTCTTGTGGGGTGGATGGACATGCTATTACTTCTTCAGCATATTCAGCTATGATTGCTTCGCACACTTCCTGAATTAACAGAGAAATGGTGTTGTCAGGTACCCGGAAACCATACATGAGTGAGTGGTAGTTATCACCTGAGACTAGGTACCTCAGTGTTATGGCCAACTTCAACCCAAGTTCTAGAGCCTTGCGAAACCATGTGTCTTGCTTCGTGATTCTGTTCTCCAGTCGCAGGAGTAGTTCTTTAAACATTTCTGGATCCACACGAAGGAAGTTCTTGAATGATCTCACATATTCATCACGCAATTCGTTCATCAGACGTGTGTACTGCCCTAGTAGTCTCCTCCACAGCCCCCCGTTTCGTGGCCAGCTCACTCAGATTGGGTCTGTAAACGGCTAAATTCACTGTACGGAATTCCGTACAGTGACGTCACAAAAATCCCATCAGCCTCCGCGGCTTCTCACCAACCAAGATGGCGAGAGCAAGTGGTCGACATAACCATTCCCATGCAAAGCTGTGTAGTGCATGGCGTAAGAACACAATAATGCGTTATTACACTACACGATAAAGGTAAAACAAGACAGTTTTGATGTTTTGGTATCACTTTTTGATCATGACAAGACATAGTTTCTTCATTTTTTGGAACTTTGCAGTCAGCTTCATCGGTGGTTTACTGGCGCAGGTACCAACCCGGCAAAAATCTGTCGGAAAGTCGCTGAGCCTGAGGGACGGGCCATTTGATCCCAAGGGCGAGAGGGGGCGATGGTTGTGTTTCACTTTAAACTTGATATCTAGAAGTCGATCTACTTTTGCATGCAAAGAGTTGTAATGTCAAAAATTTAGATGTCTAAAATATAGTCACAGCTATATAGGCACTGTAAAGCGACAGTATGGAATGATATTAGGGTCATAATTCACAATGCATTATGCACAATGCGCAATGAACCTTGTAAACTGCAGTATGCATATTGCATAATGCAATGTGAATATTTTAAAACTGCCGTATGCATATTGCATAATGCAATGTGAATATTGTCAAATGCAGTATGCACATTGCATAGTGCAATGTGAATATTGTAAACTGCAGTATGCATATTGCATAATGCAATGTGAATATTGTCAAATGCAGTACGCACATTGCATAATGCAATGTGAATATTGTCAAATGCAGTATGCACATTGCATAATGCAATGTGAATATTGTCAAATGCATTATGCACATTGTCAAATGCAGTATGCACATTGTCAAATGCAACATGCCGCTATTCAATACGCAGCCTGTCATCCGCCTTCTGAAACTGCCCATTATACATATGCGCTTATTCAACTTGCGATTATGCGTGACACCGCATTCTGCTTTGCCCCATTTTGACATACGCAGGCGCCACTGGTTCGAAACAGATAAACTATTCTGACAACAACGGATCCCTCCGGCGCGACCTTCACCTTACTGGTGTGGCATGAAATAGTGGGCGCATTTCTTTGAGCCAGGTTCGGTATCCCGCCCCGGGCCCGCAACACGTGACAGGGAACTCACGAGTGTGCCGATAGGGATATGCCTATTCCAATGAAATGTACACACCGTTCACATCCGGTGCACGTTAGGGCACTGGAACCAACCTACTCTCATCACCTTTCAATCAGCCGCCTTCTTCTCCCGAATGCCCCGTGCTGTTTTGAACGGGGCACATCGGCATACCGAATAGATGCGCGCGCACCCATACCAGGGTGAAAAAAGTGTCGGGCGGTGAACCGATGCGTAATGTGCGTATTCGGTCCACCGTAGGGATACACCCGGGGTACCAAAGAAATGCGCCCAGTGTCCGGCCATGAAATTGTGTCCGGCCGGACATGGCTTTCATGGCTGCGATCGGCTCCATGAAAATCGGTCCGCCCCTATATCAGACAACCCATACATCATCAGAAGGAGTCATTTTGCGGGTCGGACACATTGTCATGGCTGTGATCGGCTCCATGAAAATCGGTCCGCCCCTGTCAGAAAACCCATACATCATCAGAAGAAGTCATTTGGCGGGTCGGACACATTTTCATGGCTGCGATCGGCTCCATGAAAATCGGTCCGCCCCAATCGGACAACCCATATATCATCAGAAAGAGTCATTTTTGCGGGTCGGAAACATTTTCATGGTTGCGATCGGCTCCATGAAAATCGGTCCGGGTCGGACACATTTTCATGGCTGTAATTGGCTCCATGGAAATCGGTCCGCTGCTTTTTCATATATTTTATGAAAGTCAAAACTTTGTATATTTTTAATCAATTTAAATAATAATAATGAAATTGCAATAGAAACTAGTAATAACATTTATTAACTATGATAAAATATTTTAATAACAATTCACTTGAGTTTACTAAAGCATATTATTTATTATAATATAGTATTTTTGCTGTTGACTGCAGTAAACTATTGTCTGCATATAATGTGCTGCATGCCTCATTTTCTAATATGACACCAAATAATTAATTTAGGCATAAAATAACTTTACTTACGGAAGATAAAACCAGTCCAAACAGCCATTTTCTTTTGGTAAGGATAATTCACCTGTCATGCCTAATTGCAAAATAATTACTTGTATTCTATATTGCAAGTTTGCACCTAATTAAGCTTACATGGTGGGGGTGCCATGTGTATTTCTGTTCTTTAATGGGAATGGGCTGTTCATTGCATCGTGAACTAGGAATGAGAAAAGTAATTGTTTGTCAACCGGAATGACCAAGAATTTTCATTAATCGTGAACTGGGAATTTTTATATTAAATAACCGTGAATTGGAAAATCACCAATTTATGTCATGTATCGATCCGCCTTTAATTTCCTTTGAATGCTAAGAGTTCTCGTTTTAATTCAGTTTGTTATCTGGGATTAATGAAGTTTATTATGCGTAATCTAGAAGTAACCCCCCCCCCCCTTACATGATCCTAGACATTATCTGACTGTGTAAATGTTAAATCTGGTTGTCAAGCTTTTCCCACCGAATCTAAGCCCAGGTGGCTTTTTGTTTTGACAGTTCAGTCATAGATTTGTAATAGACTAACCCACAGGTGCACAGATCTGCTGACAGAACCCCTGAAGTAAACAATGCCCCCCTTTCAAGCACCGCATATAATCTATTATATGCTGTGGCTGAGAGGGGGTCGTTGTTTGTTTAATAGTATTTAATAGTGGATTAGGGGGTGTCAAAGCCAGAGGCCTATAACTTATAAGTCTGAGGCTAAGGTTAAGAGCCTTCTCAGTCTCAGAGACACATGCGCCGCAGATCGACTGACACAGGCCGGGGGGACAAGTTCTATGTAGGCGGTGCCTACCACCCCCCCCCCCCCCCGGCCTGTGTCAGTCGATCTGCGGCGCCTGTGGCAACAGACAAGAAAAAGATCACGTTGGAACGGACTTCCGGCGGAGTGCAAGGTGAAGGTCGCGCCGGAGGGATCCGTTGTTTTCAGAATAGTTTATGTTTCGAACCAGTGGCGCCACCGTATGTCAAAGTGGGGCAAAGCAGAATGCGGTGTCACGCATAATCGCAAGTCGAATAAGCGCATATGTAATGGGCAGTTTCAGAAGGCAGATGACAGGCTGCGTATTGAATAGCGGCATGTTGCATTTGACAATGTGCATACTGCATTTGACAATGTGCATGCTGAATTTGACAATAGTCACATTGCATTATGCAATGTGCATGCTGCATTTGACAATATTCACATTGCATTATGCAATGTGCATACTGCATTTGACAATATTCACATCGTATTATGCAATGTGCATACTGCATTATGCAATGTGCATACTGCATTATGCAATGTGCATACTGCATTATGCAATGTGCATACTGCATTATGCAATGTGCATACTGCATTTGACAATATTCACATTGCATTATGCAATGTGCATACCGCATTTGACAATACTCACATTGCATTATGCAATATGCATACTGCAGTTTACAATATTCACATTGCATTATGCATCATGCATTGTGAATTATGACCCTAATATCATTCCATAACGGAAAGAGGGGAAATGGGGTAGCCCCGTTGCATGACACCCCCCCCCCCCACCCCACCTAGCTATTCCGCTGTGGGCCTCCGTCTCCGTCTCCGTATCGTGCGAGGCCTCCAATCAGAGAAACTCGTTTCAGGACTAGGGGCGAGGGAGGGGGTGGGGGTGCGACTATGTGGCCCAATACCGCCCGCCCCTCCCTCTGTCATTTAACGATGCCCGTGAATTTAGATATCTGTATTTTTTAACTGCAAAACTATTTAAAAACGGCATTAAATCAGTCGGGGGCGGATCTAGGAATTTGGAAAGGGGAGGGGGGGTGCTCTCTAAAAACTTGCGGCCGGGGTGGGGGGGGGGGGTACTCGAAGAACCCGACTTTGACAGTGTATGTTCAAGTTCCCAAGGGAGGGGGGGGGATTGGTTTCAACCCCCCTGACCCCACCTCTAGTTCCGCCCCTGATCTTAGCAGTATCTTCCTGTTGGAAGTTGGAATTAATGTGGTGGAAAATTTCTTCTATCACTATATACATGTATAATATATATATCATAATAATATCTGTCCTGCTAAAAGCCTTACCTGGCTCTAAGGTCACATGGTGTTGTTACATCACGGCATACATGCTGCTTAGAGGGAGGCCTAATAAGCTTACAAACATGCCCCCCACCCTACCTCCTGCAATCAAATGGTATGCCCCTTTTACAGGTATAATGGGTCACCTGTTTGTTTTTTTAAACATTGGTCATGTAAACTTTGATTGTTCAGCAACATTCAGGTCATAAAGATCAATATAAAATTATCTGCATCAACCTATTAAATTAATATTTTACTTTTATTAAGTATCATTATAAGTATTATCATAGATTATGTATCATCATAATTATAAGTATTATCATAGATTATGTATCATCATAATTATAAGTATTATCATAGATTATGTATCATCATAATCATAAGCCTGTCATATTAAATATTTTTGCACATTATTACGTTTAATTGTTTAAAAGTAATCAATAAACATTTTACTGTATCACTCCTCTCACATGCTGCGTCTTATAATGAAAAGCTTTTTTTGTTAGGTGATTTTATCTTTTAGTGAAATAGAAATTTGTATTATGTTATTTGGTGAAAGTTACAGGTTTTGATTAGAGAAAAAAGCTATTTATATAGTTCTATAGCGCATACAATTACAGGTTCATTAACAGTTTTGTACATGTTTATGCAGGCTTCTCTTCACTTAGAAAAAGAATCTAGGGAGTTAACATTTCATGGTCACACACATTCATAATAATTAAGTTAAGTCTACCAGACATTAACTTAAGCCTCAAATATCAAATAAATCATCAACAGGAAATTTTAAGTACTAGATACCGGTATTTGCTTCAAAGAGTAAAATTTATAATAAAATAAAACAGATTATAAATTTCTTTTTATACAGTTATAACTGTAACTACATATATACATAAAGATGAGACTGCATGAGAACATTACTGGATAGTTTTGCAGCAAAAAAAAGTGTGCTGCACGTATAACATGGAATATATCTGTTTCCCTGGGAATACTGGTAATTAGAAAGGTATTTTGTGCTGCAGCAATTCCTTCAGTTTCAGGAGTTCAGGAGATTTATATGTGTGCGTGAAGAAAACAATTATATTAACAAAACATCAGCCAAATTCGATTAAAGAATGACAAACACATTTGATTGAAAGCATTAATAAGTATTATTTCATGAAACTAAATGAAAAACATTTCGTCTAATTATTCTTAGGTAGCATTGATGTAAATCAACAATGGCTACCAAGTTTTCATAATGACCCAGCTCATAATTCAAAAAAAATCCCAGGCTTATTTCATTTCAAAATCTTGCATTAGCATGCATTCGAACTGTGCTTCACTGTGATAATCATGAAACAGCATCCTGTGATGGCTCCAGATGTGGTGTCCTGGTCTTGACAAAGCACCATTCTCGCAAGTTTAACCTCTCACGAAACAGTAACACTGAAGGGTTAACATGAGTTGATTCTTCTTCATGTGTTCAATAGTCCAGTGCCTCAACCAGCCTCTTGACAATATGCTGTGAATATAAAAGTTACTTTTATATATTAGGAGTTTCACAGATTGATCATAAATTTGATACATGATTATATGTAATAAGGTACTGGGCCAAGCCCTCATCATGGGAGTTTTGGAGATGCAGTGTATGACTAAACAAAGGTATCTAAGTAGAGCAGACAACTATGTACAATTCTCTCAGACAAAGTAAATTACCCAGGTGAAAAAAGTAATACTTGCTGCTTAACACTTGATCATCTGAGTTTACTATAGAGAGCCATAATCTGCTCATATGGCTCATATGTCATATTGCTCAGTCAGTTGCTTAAAAATCATGCTTAATTGTACTTCACATAAACGACAATAATAACATGTTCTATACACTTCACTCATGTGGTTATGTGCATGTCATGTACATATGAAGTCCTTACACAGAGACTATACCGGAAATAGATTATAACACCACCGAATTTAGATAAGAATTAAGGAATAAACATGATTATTTAAGGCTAAAACCCTTCAAGTAATAAATAACAGGAATATATAATTATCCAAACCTATTCTAAATGCCTCAATAGCATTTGGCAAATGAATATTGTCTGGAGGTCTGCAAATATCTGCAGCATAGCTCTTCATGCATCTAAAAGACAAAAACACAGATAAGTTTATTAAATTGTTGCAATAATTTTATGATTGTTGGGTATGGTGGGGAGAGGTAAAATCATATGCTGGCCCTTTTATATTGACACACCACTGATATTACAGCTGCATAAAAAAAATCATCAATTTAAAATGCAAAATTTGGCACAAAATAATCAAAGGCATTTAATTGCATCTGTATACCTAATGAAGCTAGCTTATATACTCATAATCATATGTAATGAAAACATAAAGAATTAAATATAACTGAAATTTACCTGCAATTTCCAGCATAGATGTTACTTCTGCCAGCTTATTTCTTCGCTGGTGTATAACCGAATTGACAGTGACACCACTGTCATTTCTCTTGGGCGGTCACTGAAGGCATCAGCTGATCAGCCCCCCCCCCCCCCCCCCCCCGCTGAACTGGAAAGTAAACATTCTCGATTTTCGCGAAACGTCCGCCTGATCGGAGGTTTCTTCCACGTATTTCCGCCTACAATCACATTATTTTTTTCCTAATTAGCCATGCGTCTGCTTTTCTTTCCTGGTTGTTTCGTTTATATGCGTTAAAAGTATTTTAGGAGCAAGTTTAAATCTTATTTCAGCCAAAACTCTTTCACTTTCTCCAAAACTTTCAACAGGGGCTAAGATCTTACCTGCACAGCCAGACGGGTGGAGAGGGGGGGGGGGGGTGGAGGGGGGTGAGGCGCTCTAGGCCAATGAGAATGCTTGTGGTTGTTATTGAACCACTGGCTGAAGGAGGGTGGGGTGGGGATGGAGAAGGGAAAAGTTTGCTGGATCAGAGAGAGGCAGTGGGGAGGAGAGGTACAAAACTGCTTATAGTCTAGTCAGTACGAAACTGAACGAAGAGTATTTGGGATTGGGGGGAGTGATCTTTGGCATGAGCTCTACTGAATGACAATGACACAACCGACAAATATTAAATACTCATTCTCTTAGAGTTTTGCTAAAGCTATGTCTGGCAGTATGTAAACACAAGGAGCTAAACTGGATGATTTCATGAATAAACATCAAGCCTCATATACCGTGGTCCGCCGCCCATGTGACTGGTCATGAGAAGTTAGTTGTTCAATTGTTGCCCACTTCAACTTGCAAGTTTGTTGGTTGTAGTCTTTATATCCATTGTGGTACTGCCTCCATAAAAACCTCCAGTGGGCTAGAGCGCTTGCCTTAAGTGATCTCGCCACCTCAGAACCTAACGGCACGTGGATCGGTGGTTCGCGCCCCGCTGTGGCCAGGTCTGTGTGGTTGGTTGCTTATTGAGGACGCTTTAACCATTTTTGATCATATCGCGAGATTACCGATCTATGTGGGTGAAGGGCCACAGGGAGGGGGGCACATTTTCATAGGCTGAATATAGCCATGACCAATTGTCCCCTTAGTTCACTATTATATAATTGATCCAGGTGGTTTAGGGGGCATGGAGAGCGGGGGGGCATGTTGTCATGGGCTGAATATAGCTATGACCAGGTGTCCCCTAGCTTAGCACAAGATTACCGATCTATGTGGATTAAGGGACATGTGGAGGAGGCGGGGGGGGCGGTGACTTGAAGTGTGCCGGGTTAAGGTTGATCCCGAGGAAGAAGATGTGGTTTGGATTATGTTGCATCCACTAATAGTCGATACCTACCAATGTATATAAATATGTGCAAATAAAAAAAAACTATTTTACAGTTATTATTTCTTCTGGCAGGCAGCAACGCAAATACAGTCATACATGCATCTAATGCCGAAACCACATCAACAGCCAGATAACAACAGCCATACTTCTATTTTGTTCTTTATTCACCCGTCTCAGCGTGCAGGCGGCAGCAACACACATACTGTCAGACATACATCTAACAGGTGTAATGCCAAAACCACACAGTGTGAAGGCCTTTCTCAAAATTTATGCATGCGGCACCAGAACGAGGCTGCCCGCGCAGTACCGCGAAGCGTCGGTGGCAACATGGCGCACTGATGTGTTCCCTACTGTGTTAGTGGCAGCTAAAAACAGCTTCCACCAATTGCTCAAGGACAAAAAAATACGCCAAGAATGGATGGTAATAATCCGAAGTGATGGTGGGCCTAATTTTTAGGTATTCGTTCACTTATTGCCACTGTTATTTAATAAGAATAGTCGCATGTATCGCCTAAAATTTAGTTTACTTGGGACTACAACGCTGACCCTACATTGCACAGTCACTAACAGTAACACGTCGTCGCTTGGCAAGGCCTACCGGTATCCTATCTGGATATTACATGGTCTAGTGAAAATGACATTGAAACCAGATGGCCCTTCGAGATCCCGCCTTGCCCAAGGCCAATGATAGTCACAATTTTGTTTCTTGGCTTTGTGTGACAGATTTATTTTTTTACCCTTGACACTAAACAGTGAGGTATGACGCATGGATTGACTCAGCTACAACAACTCAGTGGCTTGAAAAGAGCTAAATGAAGGAAGTTCAATCATTATTTGATTATTTAAAATGGTTCAAACTAAATGAGAAACACATAATTTAATGGCGTGTCCTATGTGTCAGTTGGCCTTATCTCAAATTAATGGGGCAGTCTCCACCTCCATACAGTCACCTCTCTGGGGCCATCTCTTTCTTGGGGGGCTACCCCATGGAGTACTGTGGTGGGGATATGTTAATACATGTAATTCTGCATGTATTTACTATTCCTCTTTCTGACAGATTACAACTAGCACTGATGTGCTGGGAGCAATTTACCAAAGACGATTTTAATTGGAGAAAGACCTGGTGCCGTTCCCTCCAGACTCACGTCAAGTTTGGGTGCATAATAGAGTGAACATTACTGTGGTTTATATCGTCCGCATATATTCTTACCCACTATATAACATATGGGAGCTAGAAAAAGACATCGTGCTGTAAACAAAACATATCAACATGATTAGGTGTGTTTCTCATGACATTTTAAGACCCACATACATACACATCCGACACATATACCACTGAAGCTGTCCAAGAGAAGCCTCAAGTGATAGAAAAATTCTGACACAGGTGCAAATGAAAAGCAATTCCCCGGAAAAAAATACAAGAACCTCAGTCAAACTTGATGAGAAAATAAATCGTCATTGGGCGTTTTGGACTTTTACAATGGTATTATAATCGTTTGTAAAAGGCTTTTCTAATTACCATGTGACTCGAACCGTCAGCCCAGCATCTTCAGGTTGCAAAGACTCCTGTAATGCTATGCCTACAACCGGCATCCACTGCTTGAACGATAATAATTAATAATGCAATTATAATGTAACACGTAGCATTATTATTATTGCAATAGTAATATTTTTAATTCGAATATTAATTGATCAATTGCACTTAATCGTCTCAACCCGATTTATTTATTAGCCATAGCTAGACGATCCGTGGAGTGACCCCCAGATTTTAGATGTTCCATTACAAGCTTCTGGATCATGCTGTTGTCATCAGCCTCAGTGTACTGTTTCAAATGCCAGGCTCGTGTACTGAAGGGTATCTTGGGACGTTTTGGAATACGCCAGGACTTGCTTTCATGACAGTTTCAAACTTGCCTCTCATGTTATGGATATAAACTTTGAACTTTAAACGTTGAACTAGCCTTTGCTGGTGTGGTTATGTCCTGACGATTTACTACACTTTGTGACATATTCTTCAACAAATGTAAATATATAGCCAAGAACGAAAAAGAGTCACGATCGCTCTGTTTAACCGACGGATTATGCGAAACACCCGAGAGGTTAGTGCCAGTCGCCATGTTATAGCGCCGCATGCAGTAGGACCGCTGCCATGGTAGCCTCGTTCTGGATTATTCATGAGATAATATTAAGAAGGGTCCGGGGCCGTCTAGACGCGTCGCCCAGTCCCGCAACCAGTTTGACCATGCAGGCGTCTTATCTGGCCATGCAGACGTCGGTAAGTGGTGGGTGGGAGCACCATGGCTTAGCCAGTAATCGCCCCGGCCTGGCCGCCGTGTGGCCCCATGGAGTACTGTGGTGGGGATATGTTAATACATGTAATTCTGCATGTATTTACTATTCCTCTTTCTGACAGATTACAACTAGCACTGATGTGCTGGGAGCAATTTACCAAAGACGATTTTAATTGGAGAAAGACCTGGTGCCGTTCCCTCCAGACTCACGTCAAGTTTGGGTGCATAATAGAGTGAACATTACTGTGGTTTATATCGTCCGCATATATTCTTACCCACTATATAACATATGGGAGCTAGAAAAAGACATCGTGCTGTAAACAAAACATATCAACATGATTAGGTGTGTTTCTCATGACATTTTAAGACCCACATACATACACATCCGACACATATACCACTGAAGGCAAGGGGACTTGGTGGGTAAGTGGGATAGGGGTGGGTGGGGGGGTTAGGGCTAGCCCTAGCCTATAGAGGGGGTGGGGGTATAGGCCCTAGCCTATAGAGGGGGTGGGGGTAGGCCCTAGCCTATAGAGGGGGTAGGGGTAGGCCCTAGCCTATAGATAGGGTGGGGGTAGGCCCTCTCTCGGGCCAGGACTGGCTAATCCATTCTCACCGAGTAGGCTCTTCCACAGCCCCACCTCCGCTCGCTCCGTCTGAGTGAGCTGGCCACGCAGCGGGGGGCTGTGGAGGAGACTAGTGGGAGAGCAGCCATTTGTTATTGGGCCGTCACCCGGTCCCCGCACACACACCCGTCTGTCTGTGCAGGCGTCTGGCCGTGCAGCTGCGCGCCCAGACGGGTAAGAACTTAGCCCCTTATCAAAACTTTGTCAAGGGCGGCCATAATGCACCCGCTGAGCTAAAGTTAGCACAGCCAATGAGAATATTCGAAACAGGCAGAGTGCGTTGACCAATCCCTGCCAACCTTAGATTAGCCGTTTACAGCCTCACATGGAGCGAGCGGAGGTGGGGCTGTGGAAGAGCCTGCTGCCCTAGTGTCACTCGCCTCTCGCCCTAAGGTCTCACCCACACAGTTCTCTGTTTTCTGGCCCTCTTTCTTTTCATTCTTCTGTTTTGCTGAATAACTTGGAGCATTACCATGTTGTTTGTAGCCTGCTGTCTGTTCATCTGCAGTTGCCATTTCATTAGCTGAAGTCTGTTCCAGTAGTTGTTGACGACGAGATCCATGATGTGTGTCCTTCTAGGGATGAGGCACCAAGTGATTTGAAACAAATGTTATCCCACTTTTATACTAACCTAGTGCTGCCGCGACTCACCGTGGCACCAGAAGGCCACAGTCACCCCCGGTTGCCTACGGATGACCCCGGTAGCTTGCACGGTGCTACTACGGTGAAACCCGGTTGTACTACGGTGGCACTAAGGTTTCACAAGGTTTGAAAATACCGGGGCTCGGTCCCGGTTCATGCCGGTAGTTTTGAACAGTTCAAAACCACCGGGGCAACCTACGGTCCACCACGGTACACCCAGGATCACCCCGGATTGACTACGAACTCGCTACGGTTGCACAGGGTTGTCCAAGGTTGTCCCCGGTTTTCAGAACCGGGGTAAACCGGGACCATGAACCGGCACAGTGTCAGCCACCCCCGCGTGAACACGGTAGAACACGGCGCCAGCACGGCGTGAACACGGCGTCGACACGGTGCCAACACGGCAGAGCCCAGTGTGACCACGGTAGACCCCGGCAGCCACACGGTACACCCCGGTGTCAACACGGCACACCCCGGTAGAGCCCGGTAGAGCCCGGTAGACGCCGGTAGTCGACATCATTGATTTGTATTTTTGAACATGTTCAAAAATTCAAATCTTCACCCCGGCAGGCCCCGGTACCCCCCGGCACACCCCGGTACACCCCGGAGTCAACACGGTATCCACACCGGCAGAGCCCGGTAGGCCCCGTTTTCGTGCCGGCGTCTACCGTGGTCCACCGGGATCCCAGTGTGACTTAGGCTTAAGTGACGCGTTGCTTTCGACAAATTTGCATCCTCAGTTCATTGTGAGATTCGATTGAATAGCGTGTGATGTCGCAAGGCTAATAGAATAATTGAAGCTCATGAAATCGACAGAAGTCGGTGATTTCACCGTACTTGGTTGCACAGAAGTCGGTGATTTCGAACGAGCTCAGAAACGAAAAGCCCCCCCCCCCCACACGGGGGGGGGGGGAGGGGGGCACGTACTATTATACAAATCGGGTGGGGTGGTTCCTGTGGTGCCTTGATGCCTGAGAGAACGGATATTAGGGATGAAAACGATACCCCTATGGAGCCGACATTTAGGATGAAAAAAATACCCCCTATAGAGCGGATATTTAAAGACTTGCGACCAGGGAGTGGGGGGGGGGGGGTGATTTAAAAATGTACGTTTATAGAACCGGTTGCCACGAAAAATACCTCTTCCGAGCGGATTTGGCGGTGAAAAAAGGGTTTTACTGCGGAACCCCCTCAAACACAGTAATGTATTAAATACCCTTTCTTGGGAAAAACACCCACCCCGCCCTTTACGCGTTACCATTACAGCTACTAATAGTACAGCTGTTTGTTCATTAAATTAATCGGTTAATTGACAATGGACTAATCAGTAATTCACGTGATATTATTTGCTAATATAAATATTATTAATTCTTCGTGAACAGTTTGTTTTTTGTATCGGTTACGCCGCGAACCAAATAATGAACTCATGGGCATGTTGTAAGTGTTGCATTGTGCTTGTTCAAATGTTTACCTTTTGCAAATAAACGCAAGTGGCGCATAAAGAGAACTCGATTTGCCCACTTGCCACAAATGGTCTTTTATTATACGGTAAATGATGCAATATTAAACGCAATATGTTTATGTTATACTGATAGCATCTCCGGAGTATAGCCGTCCTACTGGGCTTATTAACAGCTCGCTCTGTGTGGCTTTTTGCTCGTCTTTCTTAACTAGATTCCATTTAGGCCATGACTTAATCCACGTGTACCTCCGACCAGGACGAAATTTTGAGCTTTAGTCGGGCGTGCTTAACTTGGGTCTAACGTTAGTCCGCTTACTGGCATAAGGACTAATTTAGTCCTAGGTTTAAATCCGAGTACTAAAGTTGGTCGGCTTTCCTGCATACGGCCCATAGTAAGTTAGAGGAGCAGATTAGTCTGCGCCTCGACGATCGGGTGGCCACCCGGACGTAATGAGCATTGTTAACGCGGAATATGCACACGGCCATTTTGCCGGCGAAATTTCTGAATTTTTTCAGGCCGAGGATGAGGCCACTTCGGTCGTCTTGATTGTAAAGGGCTGAGATTTTTCGGCACGTCCTTCTTCTTGTCGTGTCGTGTCGTTCGCTAGAAGTTAGGGGGTTACCTCGGTTCGTCGCTGCACTTGATGTCGTTGGCTAGAAGTTAGGGGGTTACCCCGGTTCGTGGCTGCACTTTATGTGTCGTTCGCTAGCAGTTAGGGGGTTACCCCGGTTCGTGGCTGCACTTCATGTGTCGTTGGCTAGAAGTTAGGGGGTTACCCCGGTTCGTGGCTGCAGTTTATGTGTCGTTGGCTAGAAGTTAGGGGGTTACCCCGGTTCGTCGCTGCACTTTGCGTCGTTGGCTAGAAGTTAGGGGGTTACCCCGGTTCGTGGCTGCACTTTGTGTCGTTGGCTAGAAGTTAAGGGGTTACCCCGGTTTGTGGCTGCACTTTATGTGTCGTTGGCTAGAAGTTAGGGGGTTACCCCGGTTCGTGGCTGCGCTTCATGTGTCGTTCGCTAGAAGTTAGGGGGTTACCCCGGTTCGTGGCTGCAGTTTATGTGTCGTTCGCTAGAAGTTAGGGGGTTACCCCGGTTCGGGGCTGCACTTTGTGTCGTTGGCTAGAAGTTAGGGGGTTACCCTGGAGCGTGACTGCACTTTGTGTCGTTCGCTAGAAGTTAGGGGATTACCCCGGTTCGTGGCTGCACTTCATGTGTCGTTCGCTAGAAGTTAGGGGGTTACTCCGGTTCGTGGTTGCATTTGTGTCGTTCGCAAGAAGTTAGGGGGTTACCCCGGTTCGTGGCTGCACTTTGTGTCGTTCGCTAGAAGTTAGGGGGTTACCCCGGTTCGTGGCTGCACTTCATGTGTCGTTCGCTAGAAGTTAGGGGGTTACCCCGGTTTGTGGCTACACTTTGTGTCGTTGGCTAGAAGTTAGGGGGTTACCCCGGTTCGTGGCTGCACTTTATGTGTCGTCGCTATAAGTTAGGGGGTTACCCCGGTTCGTGGCTGCACTTTGTGTCGTTGGCTAGAAGTTAGGGGGTTACCCCGGTTCGTGACTGCACTTTGTGTCGTTCGCTAGAAGTTAGGGGGTTACCCCGGTTCGTGGCTGCACTTTATGTGTCGTCGCTATAAGTTAGGGGGTTACCCCGGTTCGTGGCTGCACTTTGTGTCGTTGGCTAGAAGTTAGGGGGTTACCCCGGTTCGTGACTGCACTTTGTGTCGTTGGCTAGAAGTTAGGGGGTTACCCCGGTTCGTGACTGCACTTTGTGTCGTTCGCTAGAAGTTAGGGGGTTACCCCGGTTCGTGGTTGCATTTGTGTCGTTCGCTAGAAGTTAGGGGGTTACCCCGGTTCGTGGCTGCACTTTGTGTCGTTGGCTAGAAGTTAGGGGGTTACCCCGGTTCGTGGCTGCACTTCATGTGTCGTTCGCTAGAAGTTAGGGGGTTACCCCGGTTCGTGGCTACACTTTGTGTCGTTGGCTAGAAGTTAGGGGGTTACCCCGGTTCGTGACTGCACTTTGTGTCGTTTGCTAGAAGTTAGGGGGTTACCCCGGTTCGTGGTTGCATTTGTGTCGTTCGCTAGAAGTTAGGGGGTTACCCCGGTTCGTGGCTGCACTTTGTGTCGTTGGCTAGAAGTTAGGGGGTTACCCCGGTTCGTGACTGCACTTTGTGTCGTTCGCTAGAAGTTAGGGGGTTACCCCGGTTCGTGGTTGCATTTGTGTCGTTCGCTAGAAGTTAGGGGGTTACCCCGGTTCGTGGCTACACTTTGTGTCGTTGGCTAGAAGTTAGGGGGTTACCCCGGTTCGTGGCTGCACTTTGTGTCGTTGGCTAGAAGTTAGGGGGTTACCCCGGTTCGTGGCTGCACTTTATGTGTCGTCGCTATAAGTTAGGGGGTTACCCCGGTTCGTGGCTACACTTTATGTGTCGTCGCTGTAAGTTAGGGGGTTACCCCGGTTCGTGGCTGCACTTTATGTGTCGTCGCTATAAGTTAGGGGGTTACCCCGGTTCGTGGCTGCACTTTATGTGTCGTTCGCTATAAGTTAGGGGGTTACCCCGGTTCGTGGCTGATCTTTATGTGTCGTTCGCTAGAAGTTAGGGGGTTACCCCGGTTTGTGGCTACACTTTGTGTCGTTGGCTAGAAGTTAGGGGGTTACCCCGGTTCGTGGCTGCACTTTATGTGTCGTCGCTATAAGTTAGGGGGTTACCCCGGTTCGTGGCTGCACTTTATGTGTCGTCGCTATAAGTTAGGGGGTTACCCCGGTTCGTGGCTGATCTTTATGTGTCGTTCGCTAGAAGTTAGGGGGTTACCCCGGTTTGTGGCTACACTTTGTGTCGTTGGCTAGAAGTTAGGGGGTTACCCCGGTTCGTGGCTGCACTTTATGTGTCGTCGCTATAAGTTAGGGGGTTACCCCGGTTCGTGGCTGCACTTTATGTGTCGTTCGCTATAAGTTAGGGGGTTACCCCGGTTCGTGGCTGATCTTTATGTGTCGTTCGCTAGAAGTTAGGGGGTTACCCCGGTTTGTGGCTACACTTTGTGTCGTTGGCTAGAAGTGAGGGGGTTACCCCGGTTCGTGGCTGCACTTTGTGTCGTTGGCTAGAAGTTAGGGGGTTACCCCGGTTCGTGACTGCACTTTGTGTCGTTCGCTAGAAGTTAGGGGGTTACCCCGGTTCGTGGTTGCATTTGTGTCGTTCGCTAGAAGTTAGGGGGTTACCCCGGTTCGTGGCTGCACTTTGTGTCGTTGGCTAGAAGTTAGGGGGTTACCCCGGTTCGTGGCTGCACTTCATGTGTCGTTCGCTAGAAGTTAGGGGGTTACCCCGGTTCGTGACTACACTTTGTGTCGTTGGCTAGAAGTTAGGGGGTTACCCCGGTTCGTGGCTGCACTTTGTGTCGTTGGCTAGAAGTTAGGGGGTTACCCCGGTTCGTGGCTGCACTTTATGTGTCGTCGCTATAAGTTAGGGGGTTACCCCGGTTCGTGGCTGCACTTTATGTGTCGTCGCTATAAGTTAGGGGGTTACCCCGGTTCGTGGCTGCACTTTATGTGTCGTTCGCTATAAGTTAGGGGGTTACCCCGGTTCGTGGCTGATCTTTATGTGTCGTTTGCTAGAAGTTAGGGGCTTACCCCGGTTCGTGGCTGCACTTTATGTGTCGTTGGCTAGAAGTGAGGGGGCTACCCCGGTTCGTGGCTGCACTTCATGTGTTGTTCGCTATAACTTAGGGGGTTACCCCCGGTCCCTTTGATAGGTCACATATTTATCTATGCACAGTGGTATTTGTATTATGAACAAGAATCTAAAGAGACATTACGAATGGCTGCTTTGTGTGGTGCCACTGGGTAATCTGCACCATGACCAATGTAGAATATAGGTAAAACCCAGGGAAGGAATCGAACCTTCTGACACAAAAGCAGGTACAATCAGGGTCTCTACCACCCCTTGGGTAATATGTGATACCAAGACCGTTCCATATGGCCACATCTGGCGTTAAAAACAAACTAGGTGATTCGGGTCAGAAAAACGATTCCCGCAAAAGCGTGTCATAGCTCACACAGCAGTTGTCAGGTAACCGGCTTGACAGTTTTAATCATAATGGCTAAGTAAAATATATATTGATGTCTCAGTCAATTTTCTCTGAAATATTATAAAGTCACAGCCAATATTCCAGTTGTTTAAGAACAGTTGAACACGTTGTAAAGCCCCGGCGTCAGCGTTTATATCAGATTCTCATTGGAAAGACAGAACTGTGACAAACCGTCGCGACAGAACATACCGGCCTATATATACGGCTTTAAGAGAAGTTATAATGGGTGTACATCTAATGAATATTTATATCTTCTATAAAGTAAACATTTCTGATTTCTCTAAATCAAAATACGTCCGAGAAAGGTCAGCATTTCTGCACTTAAGAACATAAACAAACGGTGCAGCACGAAACTCACATTCGCCAGTTAACATATATATATATCATCTGTTTTCTCGGATTATATCCCTCTACTTTCTTCTTAAAATTGTATCTTTTGATAAGAGCCCCAGTGCACCCAGGTGGGGGACTTTAATGCAGGGTTGTCCCGCCAACGCGCGGATCTAGAGAGAAGGCCCAGGGCATTCCGGAGCTGTCCAGTGACAAAGAAGCCAGCCTCAGTTTCGTGTTCATGAGTGGGAACGAGGCCAGCCCTATTGGTTTTGTCGCGACGTTATTGTCGGTTTTTTTTATTGCGATCTCAACAGCGAATCCACAACACACCAAGCAGCGGTCTCTAAAATCTTTATTCTTCTCTTGATATCATATACAACTGGCCTGTCGGCCAAGTTGGAACTTCCACACAACCCTACCCCGCCGTGACCCCGCTCGCGCACTTCGTAGAGTCGGACACCACTCAGCCAATCCCGATAGAGCGCGGGACTCGGCGAGTCCCCCTGGGAAAGCCACCCCCCCTCGTTTAACCATTGAAAGATCGAACAAAATCACGTTCACAACACAACGGCAACAAGACAGACAATAAAATATTGCACAGAGTATACCTTTAATTTATTATTTCGGTGTAGGGTTTGTTTGAGGGGAGGGAGTGATTGGTCCGTTCTGCGTCTGAGGCGGGGGGGGGGGGTGGTGTGAGGGGGATATGGGGTGGGTTTCCTCGGGGGGTGTGTGTGTGAAGGGAGGGGGTTGTTCGCTCCGTGTGTATGTGAGGGGAGGTGGTGGGGGGGGGTCCGTCCAGGGTGTGTGTGTGAAGGAGAGGTTGTCCTGGGTGTGCATAAAAAAGGGGGCGTCCCGTGCGGGGGGGGGGGGGGGGTCCATCCGGTGTGTGTGTAAACGAGAGGGGATAGTTGTTCTAGGGGTGCGTAAGGAGAGGGCGGCGGAAGTTCTTCCAAGGTGTGTAGGATGGGGGAGATGGGGGATTGCATCCTTGGTGTAATATATTTCTTGACATTGTATGCCACAGAAGGGGGTCTGTTCGGGCTGGGTGTGAAGGGGATGGCTGCTTGAGGGAAGGGGCGGGGCGGGAGCGGAGGGGGGTGGGGGTGTCAGTCCCGGGCGCGAATGAGGGGGATAGTGAGGATTGCGTCCTGGGTGCATGTGAGGGGGGGGGTGTCTGTCAAGTGTGTGTGTATGAACGGGGAGGGGGTGGTTGTCCTAGGGGTGCGTAAGGGGAGGGCGTGCTGGTATGCAAGAGAAGGGGGTTCCGTTCGGACTGTAAAGGGGTGCGGGTAGGTGTCCTGGGTGTGGGTGAGGGGGGACGGGGGGAGTCATGGGCGTTTGATGGGGTTGGATCAGTCCCGGGTGTGTGAAGGGTAGGGGGTGGGGGTATGTTTACGTATGTGAGGGTGAGCCTTCTGTTGGTTTTTGTAATGGGAAGAGGGTGATTGCCCTGGGTTATGCATGAGGGGAAGGGGCGTTTTTCGACATATGACCCAATGATGCACTGTTTGACATTTTTTTATTTTAATTCTTCTCAGAAACGGTTTCGTGTAAGCTTTTACATTCAATTCATTTATTACAATCAAAGCTTCCGCCGTGTATCAGATGATGTGAACATACTACAATGCGGTTGTCAGTTGATGCCGATTTTGCATGACGTGTCTACGAGACCTGTCGGTTCTTGCAGTCAATGTTCTATTCGACTAGACAACTATCATTTACACTGCAATGTTGGCGCAGTTTCAACAGTTCGATTGCCAGCTTTTCATCCGCGCTCAGACAGCGATTGTTCCTGCAGAAGTACGTTGCAACGTTGTAATAGGTCTGGCTATTATTACTGCCGCCACGACAGAGGAAAGGCTAGATGCAGCCCGGAATAACCCGAAAACACCTTTCATCCGCTGTATATTAAAAGAACATTTTCATTCAAAAACCATTTTCAAGCAATATTCAATATTTAAATGCGGGTATTAAGTGTATAACTAAATCTGATGTGTTGATCCGTCATAACCATAGATGCGATAATAACAAATAACCTTAAGTTTCCATACGTCTTATGACTGTGTGGTCTGTTCTAGGGTCTTATGTACTGCCATTCCACAAGCTTGGTTATGGTTAAGGCAAGGGGTTAGGGGATTAGAGGAGGTTAGGGGTTAGCGGATTATGGGTTAGGGTCAGGGACAAGGGTCAAATGTTAGGGTACGCAGAGCGAAGTAACATAGCAAGTGGAATGGCGATGTGAGAAAATGACACAGACATACGTCGGCTCTAAACTTGCGGACACAATTAAGTTGTTCATTCATTCCGCTCTTCACCGGCAACGGCAAAAAACAAGCAGTGTAGAATGTCCATATACAACGATTCTGAATTATTTAAATTCAATTAATACTTACTTGATAGCTACTTTCACAACACACATCTCGTATTTATAAAGGGTTTACGAGGACCAGTTTCGACAGTATAGTCAAATTATACTCCCCTTTTAGTACTTCTCCTTCCGGAAGCCCGCAGCTCATGGTTTTCTATGACCGTAAGCACCTGCGATACAAGAGGATCAATACGAAAATTAGAGCACATTCGACGAGTCTTTACCGAGACATTCCTTAACTGTCTCGATCATTATGGGGATCATACCATTAAGATTATAAGCTCGTAAACTATAGCAACTAGGATTCATTACTCCGTAACATATGTACAATACACTACAGCATGATCCATTACATCATACCGTATATCTGAGAGTACAGCATGATATTCTTACTGTCATGATGAATCTCATTGAAAAATACTTTACGAGCTCTATTGACGACTTGATATTAAAAGGATCCCCTGTTACAGTAAGGCCTACCACCGCCGCAATATTCCAGGTCCTGGTCGCCTTTGGCCGCTATCATCTGTAATAATGAAAGCACAATTAAAAGATTAGTTTGCATTCCACCAGTCTTTACCGAGACATACCTTCACCGTCTCGATTGTTATGGGGATCATACCATTAAAATTATAAGCTCGTAAACTATAGCAACTAGGATTCATTACTCCGTAACATATATACAATACACTACAGCATGATACACTACAGCATGATCCATTACATCATACCGTATATCTGAGAGTACAGCATGATATTCTTACTGTCATGATGAATCTCACTGAAAATTGCTTTACGAGCTCTATTTACGACTTTATATTAAAAGGATCCCCTGTTACAGTAAGGCCTACCAACGCCGCAATATATTCCAGGTCCCGGTCGCTTTTGGCTGCTATCATCTGTAATAATGAAAGCACAATTCGAAGATTAGTTCACATTCCACCAGTCTTTACAGAGACATTCCTTCACCGTCTCGATTGTTATGGGGATCATACCATTAAAATTATAAGCTCGTAAACTATAGCAACTAGGATTCATTACTCCGTAACATATATACAATACACTACAGCATGATACACTACAGCATGATCCATTACATCATACCGTATATCTGAGAGTACAGCATGATATTCTTACTGTCATGATGAATCTCACTGAAAATTGCTTTACGAGCTCTATTTACGACTTTATATTAAAAGGATCCCCTGTTACAGTAAGGCCTACCAACGCCGCAATATATTCCAGGTCCCGGTCGCTTTTGGCTGCTATCATCTGTAATAATGAAAGCACAATTCGAAGATTAGTTCACATTCCACCAGTCTTTACAGAGACATTCCTTCACCGTCTCGATTGTTATGGGGATCATACCATTAAGATTATAAGCTCGTAAACTATAGCAACTAGTATTTATTACTCCGTAACATATATACAATACACTACAGCATGATTCATTACATCATACCGTATATCTGAGAGTACAGCATGATATTCTTACTGTCATGATGAATCTCATTGAAAAATGCTTTACGAGCTCTATTTACGACTTTATATTAAAAGGATCCCCTGTTGCAGTAAGGCCTACCACCGCCGCAATATTCCAGGTCCTGGTCGCCTTTGGCCGCTATCATCTGTAATAATGAAAGCACAATTCGAAGATTAGTTCACATTCCACCAGTCTTTACAGAGACATTCCTTCACTGTCTCGATCGTTATGGGGATCATACCATTAAGATTATAAGCTCGTAAACGATAGCAGGATTCATTACTCCGTGCCATATATAAAATATGCTACAGCATGATCCATTACTTCATACCGTCTATCCGAGAGTACAGCATGATATTCTTACTGTCATGATGAATCTCATGGAAAAATGGTCTACGAGCTCTATTTACGACTTTATATTAAAAAGATCCCCTGTAAGGCCTACCACCGCCGCAATGTTCCAGGTCCTGGTCGCCTTTGGCGCCTATCATCTGTAATAATGAAAGCACAATTCGAAGATTAGTTCACATTCCACCAGTCCTTACAGAGACATTCCTTCACTGTCTCGATCGTTATGGGGATCATACCATTAAGATTATAAGCTCGTAAACGATAGCAGGATTCATTACTCCGTGCCATATATAAAATACGCTACATCATGATCCATTACTTCATACCGTCTATCCGAGAGTACAGCATGATATTCTTACTGTCATGATGAATCTCATGGAAAAATGATCTACGAACTCCATTTACGACTTTATATTAAAAGAATCCCCTGTAAGGCCTACCACCGCCGCAATGTTCCAGGGCCTGGTCGGCTTTGGCCCTTATCCTCTGTAATAATGAAAGCATAATTCGAAGATTAGTTCACATTCCACCAGTCTTTACAGAGACATTCCTTCACTGTCTCGATCGTTATGGGGATCATACCATTAAGATTATAAGCTCGTAAACGATAGCAGGATTCATTACTCCGTGCCATGTATAAAATATGCTACAGCATGATCCATTACTTCATACCGTCTATCCGAGAGTAGAGCATGATATTCTTACTGTCATGATGAATCTCATGGAAAAATGGTCTACGAGCTCTATCTACGACTTATATTAAAAGGATCCCCTGTAAGGCCTACCACCGCCGCAATGTTCCAGGTCCTGGTCGCCTTTGGCCCCTATCATCTGTAATAATGAAAGCACAATTCGCAGATTAGTTCACATTCCACCAGTCTTGACAGAGACATTCCTTCACTGTCTCGATCGTTATGGGGATCATACCATTAAGATTATGAGCTCGTAAACGATAGCAGGATTCATTACTCCGTGCCATGTATAAAATATGCTACAGCATGATCCATTACTTCATACCGTCTATCCGAGAGTACAGCATAATATTCTTACTGTCATGATGAATCTCCTGGAAAAATGGTCTACGAGCTCTATTTACGACTTTATATTAAAAAGATCCCCTGTAAGGCCTACCACCGCCGCAATGTTCCAGGTCCTGGTCACCACCTTTGGCCCCAATCATCTGTAATAATGAAAGCACAATTCGAAGATTAGTTCACATTCCACCAGTCTTTAGCGAGACATTCCTTCACTGTCTCGATCGTTATGGGGATCATACCATTAAGATCATAAGCTCGTAAACGATAGCAGGATTCATTACTCCGTGCCATGTGTAAAATATGCTACAGCATGATCCATTACTTCATACCGTCTATCCGAGAGTACAGCATTATATTCTTACTGTCATGATGAATCTCATGGAAAAATGGTATACGAGCTCTATTTACGACTTTATATTAAAAGGACCCCCTGTAAGGCCTGCCACCGCCGCAATGTTACAGGTCCTGGTCGCCTTTGGCCCCTATCATCTGTAATAATGAAAGCACAATTCGAAGATTAGTTCACATTCCACCAGTCTTTACAGAGACATTCCTTCGCTGTCTCGATCGTTATGGGGATCATACCATTAAGATTATAAGCTCGTAAACGATAGCAGGATTCATTACTCCGTGCCATCTATAAAATATGCTACAGCATGATCCATTACTTCATACCGTCTATCCGAGAGTACAGCATGATATTCTTACTGTCATGATGAATCTCATGGAAAAAAAATCTACAAGCTCTATTTACGACTTTATATTAAAAGGATCCCCTGTAACGCCTACCACCGCCGCAATGTTCCAGGTCCTGGTCACCTTTGGCCCCAATCATCTGTAATAATGAAAGCACAATTCGAAGATTAGTTCACATTCCACCAGTCCTTACAGAGCTATTCCTTCACTGTCTCGATCGTTATGGGGATCATACCATTAAGATTATAAGCTCGTAAACGATAGCAGGATTCATTACTCCGTGCCATATATAAAATACGCTACAGCATGATCCATTACTTCATACCGTCTATCCGAAAGAACAGCATGATATTCTTACTGTCATGATGAATCTCATGGAAAAATGGTCTACGAGCTCTATTTACGACTTGATATGAAAAGGATCCCCTGTAAGGCCTACCACCGCCGCAATGTCCCAGGTCCTGGTCACCTTTGGCCCCAATCATCTGTAATAATGAAAGCACAATTCGAAGATTAGTTCACATTCCACCAGTCTTTAGCGAGACATTCCTTCACTGTCTCGATCGTTATGGGGATCATACCATTAAGATTATTAGCTCGTAAACGATAGCAGGATTCATTACTCCGTGCCATGTATAAATAATGCTACAGCATGATCCATTACTTCATACCGTCTATCCGAGAGTACAGCATGATATTCTTACTGTCATGATGAATCTCATGGAAAAATGGTCTACGAGCTCTATTTACGACTTTATATTAAAAGGATCCCCTGTAAGGCCTACCACCGCCGCAATGTTCCAGGTCCTGGTCACCTTTGGCCCCAATCATCTGTAATAATGAAAGCACAATTCAAAGATTAGTTCACATTCCACCAGTCTTTACAGAGACATTCCTTCGCTGTCTCGATCGTTATGGGGATCATAACATTAAGATTATGAGCTCGTAAACGATAGCAGGATTCATTACTCCGTGCCATCTATAAAATATGCTACAGCATGATCCATTACTTCATACCGTCTATCCGAGAGTACAGCATGATATTCTTACTGTCATAATGAATCTCATGGAGAAATGGTCTACGAGCTCTATTTACGACTTTATATTAAAAGGAATCCCCTGTAAGGCCTACCACCGCCGCAATGTTCCAGGTCCTGGTCGCCTTTGGCCGCTATCATCTGTAATAATGAAAGCACAATTCGAAGATTTGTTCACATTCCACCAGTCTTTACAGAGACATTCTTTCGCTGTCTCGAT
Organism: Arenicola marina; assembly: GCA_964019135.1. NCBI lineage: Eukaryota > Metazoa > Annelida > Polychaeta > Arenicolidae > Arenicola > Arenicola marina. The sequence goes on along the minus strand of OZ025251.1, from coordinate 27,859,088 downwards.
CGTTATGGGGATCATACCATTAAGATCATAAGCTCGTAAACGATAGCAGGATTCACTACTCCGTGCCATGTATAAAATATGCTACAGCATGATCCATTACTTCATACCGTCTATCCGAGAGTACAGCATGATATTCTTACTGTCATGATGAATCTCATGGAAAAATGGTCTACGAGCTCTATTTACGACTTTATATTAAAAAGATCCCCTGTAAGGCCTACCACCGCCGCAATGTTCCAGGTCCTGGTCGCCTTTGGCGCCTATCATCTGTAATAATGAAAGCACAATTCGAAGATTAGTTCACATTCCACCAGTCCTTACAGAGACATTCTATCACTGTCTCGATCGTTATGGGGATCATACCATTAAGATTATAAGCTCGTAAACGATAGCAGGATTCATTACTCCGTGCCATATATAAAATACGCTACAGCATGATCCATTACTTCATACCGTCTATCCGAGAGTACAGCATGATATTCTTACTGTCATGATGAATCTCATGGAAAAATGGTATACGAGCTCTATTTACGACTTTATATTAAAAGGACCCCCTGTAAGGCCTGCCACCGCCGCAATGTTCCAGGTCCTGGTCGCCTTTGGCCCCTATCATCTGTAATAATGAAAGCACAATACGAAGATTAGTTCACATTCCACCAGTCCTTACAGAGACATTCCTTCACTGTCTCGATCGTTATGGGGATCATACCATTAAGATTATAAGCTCGTAAACGATAGCAAGATTCATTACTCCGTGCCATGTATAAAATATGCTACAGCATGATCCATTACTTCATACCGTCTATCCGAGAGTACAGCATGATATTCTTACTGTCATAATGAATCTCATGGAGAAATGGTCTACGAGCTCTATTTACGACTTTATATTAAACGGATCCCCTGTAAGGCCTACCACCGCCGCAATGTTCCAGGTCCTGGTCGGCTTTGGCCGCTATCATCTGTAATAATGAAAGCACAATTCGAAGATTAGTTCACATTCCACCAGTCTTTACAGAGACATTCCTTCGCTGTCTCGATCGTTATGGGGATCATACCATTAAGATTATAAGCTCGTAAACGATAGCAGGATTCATTACTCCGTGCCATGTATAAAATATGCTACAGCATGATCCATTACTTCATACCGTCTATCCGAGAGTACAGCATGATATTCTTACTGTCATGATGAATCTCATGGAAAAATGGTCTACGAGCTCTATTTACGACTTTATATTAAAAAGATCCCCTGTAAGGCCTACCACCGCCGCAATGTTCCAGGTCCTGGTCGCCTTTGGCGCCTATCATCTGTAATAATGAAAGCACAATTCGAAGATTAGTTCACATTCCACCAGTCTTTACAGAGACATTCCTTCACTTTCTCGATCGTTATGGGGATCATACCATTAAGATTATAAGCTCGTAAACGATAGCAGGATTCATTACTCCGTGCCATGTATAAAATATGCTACAGCATGATCCATTACTTCATACCGTCTATCCGAGAGTACAGCATGATATTCTTACTGTCATGATGAATCTCCTGGAAAAATGGTCTACGAGCTCTATTTACGACTTTCTATTAAAAGGATCCCCTGTAAGGCCTACCACCGCCGCAATGTTCCAGGTCCTGGTCACCTTTGGCCCCAAACATCTGTAATAATGAAAGCACAATTCGAAGATTAGTTCACATTCCACCAGTCCTTACAGAGACATTCCTTCACTGTCTCGATCGTTATGGGGATCATACCATTAAGATTATAAGCTCGTAAACGATAGCAGGATTCATTACTCCGTGCCATGTATAAAATATGCTACAGCATGATCCATTACTTCATACCGTCTATCCGAGAGTACAGCATGATATTCTTACTGTCATAATGAATCTCATGGAGAAATGGTCTACGAGCTCTATTTACGACTTTATATTAAACGGATCCCCTGTAAGGCCTACCACCGCCGCAATGTTCCAGGTCCTGGTCGGCTTTGGCCGCTATCATCTGTAATAATGAAAGCACAATTCGAAGATTAGTTCACATTCCACCAGTCTTTACAGAGACATTCCTTCGCTGTCTCGATCGTTATGGGGATCATACCATTAAGATTATAAGCTCGTAAACGATAGCAGGATTCATTACTCCGTGCCATGTATAAAATATGCTACAGCATGATCCATTACTTCATACCGTCTATCCGAGAGTACAGCATGATATTCTTACTGTCATGATGAATCTCATGGAAAAATGGTCTACGAGCTCTATTTACGACTTTATATTAAAAAGATCCCCTGTAAGGCCTACCACCGCCGCAATGTTCCAGGTCCTGGTCGCCTTTGGCGCCTATCATCTGTAATAATGAAAGCACAATTCGAAGATTAGTTCACATTCCACCAGTCTTTACAGAGACATTCCTTCACTTTCTCGATCGTTATGGGGATCATACCATTAAGATTATAAGCTCGTAAACGATAGCAGGATTCATTACTCCGTGCCATGTATAAAATATGCTACAGCATGATCCATTACTTCATACCGTCTATCCGAGAGTACAGAATGATATTCTTACTGTCATGGTGAATCTCATGGAAAAATAGTCTACGAGCTCTATTTACGACTTTATATTAAAAAGATCCCCTGTAAGGCCTTCCACCGCCGCAATGTTCCAGGTCCTGGTCGCCTTTGGCGCCTATCATCTGTAATAATGAAAGCACAATACGAAGATTAGTTCACATTCCACCAGTCCTTACAGAGACATTCCTTCACTGTCTCGATCGTTATGGGGATCATACCATTAAGATTATAAGCTCGTAAACGATAGCAGGATTCATTACTCCGTGCCATATATAAAATACGCTACAGCATGATCCATTACTTCATAATGTCTATCCGAGAGTACAGCATGATATTCTTACTGTCATGATGAATCTCATGGAAAAATGGTCTACGAGCTCTATTTACGACTTTATATTAAACGGATCCCCTGTAAGGCCTACCACCGCCGCAATGTTCCAGGTCCTGGTCGCCTTTGGCCGCTATCATCTGTAATAATGAAAGCACAATTCGAAGATTAGTTCTCATTCCACCAGTCTTTACAGAGACATTCCTTCGCTGTCTTGATCGTTATGGGGATCATACCATTAAGATTATAAGCTCGTAAACGATAGCAGGATTCATTACTCCGTGCCATGTATAAAATATGCTACAGCATGATCCATTACTTCATACCGTCTATCCGAGAGTACAGCATGATATTCTTACTGTCATGATGAATCTCATGGAAAAATGGTCTACGAGCTCTATTTACGACTTTATATTAAAAAGATCCCCTGTAAGGCCTACCACCGCCGCAATGTTCCAGGTCCTGGTCGCCTTTGGCGCCTATCACCTGTAATAATGAAAGCACAATTCGAAGATTAGTTCACATTCCACCAGTCCTTACAGAGACATTCCTTCGCTGTCTCGATCGTTATGGGGATCATACCATTAAGATTATAAGCTCGTAAACGATAGCAAGATTCATTACTCCGTGCCATGTATAAAATATGCTACAGCATGATCCATTACTTCATACCGTCTATCCGAGAGTACAGCATGATATTCTTACTGTCATGATGAATCTCATGGAAAAATGGTCTACGAGCTCTATCTACGACTTTATATTAAAAGGATCCCCTGTTACAGTAATGCCTACCACCGCCGCAATGTTCCAGGTCCTGGTCACCTTTGGCCCCAATCATCTGTAATAATGAAAGCACAATTCGAAGATTAGTTCACATTCCACCAGTCTTTAGCGAGACATTCCTTCACAGTCTCGATCGTTATGGGGATCATACCATTAAGATTATAAGCTCGTAAACGATAGCAGGATTCATTACTCCGTGCCATGTATAAAATATGCTACAGCATGATCCATTACTTCATACCGTCTATCCGAGAGTACAGCATGATATTCTTACTGTCATGATGAATCTCATGGAAAAATGGTATACGAGCTCTATTTACGACTTTATGTTAAAAGGACCCCCTGTAAGGCCTGCCACCGCCGCAATGTTCCAGGTCCTGGTCGCCTTTGGCCCCTATCATCTGTAATAATGAAAGCACAATTCGAAGATTAGTTCACATTCCACCAGTCTTTACAGAGACATTCCTTCGCTGTCTCGATCGTTATGGGGATCATACCATTAAGATTATAAGCTCGTAAACGATAGCAGGATTCATTACTCCGTGCCATGTATAAAATATGCTACAGCATGATCCATTACTTCATACCGTCTATCCGAGAGTACAGCATGATATTCTTACTGTCATGGTGAATCTCATGGAAAAATGGTCTACGAGCTCTATTTACGACTTTATATTAAAAAGATCCCCTGTAAGGCCTACCACCGCCGCAATGTTCCAGGTCCTGGTCGCCTTTGGCGCCTATCATCTGTAATAATGAAAGCACAATTCGAAGATTAGTTCACATTCCACCAGTCCTTACAGAGACATTCCTTCACTGTCTCGATCGTTATGGGGATCATACCATTAAGATTATAAGCTCGTAAACGATGGCAGGATTCATTACTCCGTGCCATCTATAAAATATGCTACAGCATGATCCATTACTTCATACCGTCTATCCGCGAGTACAGCATGATATTCTTACTGTCATGATGAATCTCATGGAAAAATGGTCTACGAGCTCTATTTACGACTTTATATTAAAAGGATCCCCTGTAAGGCCTACCACCGCCGCAATGTCCCAGGTCCTGGTCACCTTTGGCCCCAATCATCTGTAATAATGAAAGCACAATTCGAAGATTAGTTCACATTCCACCAATCTTTAGCGAGACATTTCTTCACTGTCTCGATCGTTATGGGGATCATACCATTAAGATTATAAGCTCGTAAACGATACCAGGATTCATTACTCCGTGCCATGTATAAAATATGCTACAGCATGATCCATTACTTCATACCGTCTATCCGAGAGTACAGCATGATATTCTTACTGTCATGATGAATCTCATGGAAAAATGGTCTACGAGCTCTATTTACGACTTTCTATTAAAAGGATCCCCTGTAAGGCCTGCCACCGCCGCAATGTTCCAGGTCCTGGTCGCCTTTGGCCACTATCATCTGTAATAATGAAAGCACAATTCGAAGATTAGTTCACATTCCACCAGTCTTTACAGAGACATTCCTTCGCTGTCTCGATCGTTATGGGGATCATAACATTAAGATTATAAGCTCGTAAACGATAGCAGGATTCATTACTCCGTGCCATATATAAAATATGCTACAGCATGATCCATTACTTCATACCGTCTATCCGAGAGTACAGCATGATATTCTTACTGTCATGATGAATCTCATGGAAAAATGGTCTACGAGCTCTATTTACGACTTTATATTAAAAGGATCGCCTGTAAGGCCTACCACCGCCGCAATGTTCCAGGTCCTGGTCACCTTTGGCCCCAATCATCTGTAATAATGAAAGCACAATTCGAAGATTAGTTCACATTCCACCAGTCCTTACAGAGACATTCCTTCACAGTCTCGATCGTTATGGGGATCATACCATTAAGATGATAAGCTCCTAAACGATAGTAGGATTCATTACTCCGTGCCATATATAAAATACGCTACAGCATGATCCATTACTTCAAACCGTCTATCCGAGAGTACAGCAGGATATTCTTCCTGTCATGATGAATCTCATGTAAAAATGGTCTACGAGCTCTATTTACGACTTTATATTAAAAGGATCCCCTGTAAGGCCTACCACCGCCGCAATGTTCCAGGTCCTGGTCGCCTTTGGCCACTATCATCTGTAATAATGAAAGCACAATTCGAAGATTAGTTCACATTCCACCAGTCTTTACAGAGACATTCTTTCACTGTCTCGATCGTTATGGGGATCATACCATTAAGATTATAAGCTCGTAAACGATAGCAGGATTCATTACTCCGTGCCATATATAAAATACGCTACAGCAAGATCCATTACTTCATACCGTCTATCCGAGAGTACAGCATGATAGTCTTACTGTCATGATGAATCTCATGGAAAAATGGTCTACGAGCTCTATTTACGACTTTATATTAAAAGGATCCCCTGTAAGGCCTACCACCGCCGGAATGTTCCAGGTCCTGGTCGCCTTTGGCCACTATCATCTGTAATAATGAAAGCACAATTCGAAGATTAGTTCACATTCCACCAGTCTTTACAGAGACATTCCTTCGCTGTCTCGATCGTTATGGGGATCATACCATTAAGATTATAAGCTCGTAAACGATAGCATGATTCATTACTCCGTGCCATGTATAATATATGCTACAACATGATCCATTACTTCATACCGTGGGTGGGTGCACCAAATACATTACCTGGGCAACTGGCGTGACGTCTGTCCTATCCGGATCGTCCTTTCTCCTTGGGTCGTCGGGATCTGAGCGTAAGAAAGGCAAAGATTTGTTTAGGGGAATGGTTTGCTGCGCATATAGACAAAAAGCAATGGATATTTAGCCTCATTGGCATAGATTAATTACGTATTACAACTGAGTATACTCCAGAGTCAGTGATATCGGCAATATTGCTTGGTTTCAAATATCACTAGATTAAGTTTGGAAAGTGACTAAGACTCACCCATTCCATCGGCGTGACGTCTTGTCTTTCGGGTCGTCTTTTCTTCTTGGGTCGTCGGGATCTGAGCGTAAAAAAGGCAAAGATTAGTTGATAGGAATGGATTGCTGCGCATATAGGCAAAAAGCAATGGATATTTAGCCTCATTGGCATAGATTAATTACATATTACAACTGAGTACACTCCAGAGTCAGTGACCTCGGCAATATTGCTTGGTTTTGAATATCAGTAGATTAAAAGCTTGGAAAGTGACCAACACTCACCCATTCCAGGATGTGTCGCCATGTCCACGCAAGCACCGGCGGCTGCAGTCGTCCTCGTTCCCGGTCAGGACAGGATCTGGAACAAGGGAAACTAAACACACATAAATGGTGGGTGCACCAAATACATTACCTGGGCAACTGGCGTGACGTCTGTCCTATCCGGGTCGTCCTTTCTCCTTGGGTCGTCGGGATCTGAGCGTAAGAAAGGCAAAGATTTGTTTAGAGGAATGGTTTGCTGCGCATATAGACAAAAAGCAATAGATATTTAGCCTCAATGACATATATTCATTACATATTACAACTGAGTATACTCCAGAGTCAGTGATATCGGCAATATTGCTTGGTTTCAAATATCACTAGATTAAGTTGGGAAAGTGACTAAAACTCACCCATTCCATCGGCGTGACGTCTTGTCCTTCGGGTCGTCTTTTCTTCTTGGGTCGTCGGGATCTGAGCGTAAAAAAGGCAAAGATTAGTTGAAGGGAATGGATTGCTGCGCATATAGGCAAAAAGCAACGGATATTTAGCCTCATTGGCATAGATTAAGTACATATTACAACTGAGTACACTCCAGAGTCAGTGACCTCGGCAATATTGCTTGGTTTCGAATATCAGTAGATTAAAAGCTTGGAAAGTGACCAACACTCACCCATTCCAGGATGTGTCGCCATGTCAACGCAAGCACCGGCCGCTGCAGTCGTCCTCGTTCCCGGTCAGGACAGGATCTGGAACAAGGAAAACTAAACACACATAAATGGTGGGTGCACCAAATACATTACCTGGGCAACTGGCGTGACGTCTGTCCTATCCTGGTCGTCCTTTCTCCTTGGGTCGTCGGGATCTGAGCGTAAGAAAGGCAAAGATTTGTTTAGGGGAATGGTTTGCTGCGCATATAGACAAAAAGCAATAGATATTTAGCCTCAATGACATATATTCATTACATATTACAACTGAGTATACTCCAGAGTCAGTGATATCGGCAATATTGCTTGGTTTCAAATATCACTAGATTAAGTTTGGAAAGTGACTAAGACTCACCCATTCCATCGGCGTGACGTCTTGTCTTTCGGGTCGTCTTTTCTTCTTGGGTCGTCGGGATCTGAGCGTAAAAAAGGCAAAGATTAGTTGATAGGAATGGATTGCTGCGCATATAGGCAAAAAGCAATGGATATTTAGCCTCATTGGCATAGATTAAGTACATATTACAACTGAGTACACTCCAGAGTCAGTGACCTCGGCAATATTGCTTTGTTTCGAATATCAGTAGATTAAAAGCTTGGAAAGTGACCAACACTCACCCATTCCAGGATGTGTCGCCATGTCAACGCAAGCACCGGCCGCTGCAGTCGTCCTCGTTCCCGGTCAGGACAGGATCTGGAACAAGGAAAACTAAACACACATAAATGGTGGGTGCACCAAATACATTACCTGGGCAACTGGCGTGACGTCTGTCCTATCCTGGTCGTCCTTTCTCCTTGGGTCGTCGGGATCTGAGCGTAAGAAAGGCAAAGATTTGTTTAGGGGAATGGTTTGCTGCGCATATAGACAAAAAGCAATAGATATTTAGCCTCAATGACATATATACATTACATATTACAACTGAGTATACTCCAGAGTCAGTGATATCGGCAATATTGCTTGGTTTCAAATATCACTAGATTAAGTTTGGAAAGTGACTAAGACTCACCCATTCCATCGGCGTGACGTCTTGTCTTTCGGGTCGTCTTTTCTTCTTGGGTCGTCGGGATCTGAGCGTAAAAAAGGCAAAGATTAGTTGATAGGAATGGATTGCTGCGCATATAGGCAAAAAGCAATGGATATTTAGCCTCATTGGCATAGATTAATTACATATTACAACTGAGTACACTCCAGAGTCAGTGACCTCGGCAATATTGCTTGGTTTTGAATATCAGTAGATTAAAAGCTTGGAAAGTGACCAACACTCACCCATTCCAGGATGTGTCGCCATGTCCACGCAAGCACCGGCGGCTGCAGTCGTCCTCGTTCCCGGTCAGGACAGGATCTGGAACAAGGGAAACTAAACACACATAAATGGTGGGTGCACCAAATACATTACCTGGGCAACTGGCGTGACGTCTGTCCTATCCGGGTCGTCCTTTCTCCTTGGGTCGTCGGGATCTGAGCGTAAGAAAGGCAAAGATTTGTTTAGGGGAATGGTTTGCTGCGCATATAGACAAAAAGCAATAGATATTTAGCCTCAATGACATATATTCATTACATATTACAACTGAGTATACTCCAGAGTCAGTGATATCGGCAATATTGCTTGGTTTCAAATATCACTAGATTAAGTTTGGAAAGTGACTAAGACTCACCCATTCCATCGGCGTGACGTCTTGTCCTTCGGGTCGTCTTTTTTTCTTGGGTCGTCGGGATCTGAGCGTAAAAAAGGCAAAGATTAGTTGAAGGGAATGGATTGCTGCGCATATAGGCAAAAAGCAATGGATATTTAGCCTCATTGGCATAGATTAATTACATATTACAACTGAGTACACTCCAGAGTCAGTGACCTCGGCAATATTGCTTGGTTTTGAATATCAGTAGATTAAAAGCTTGGAAAGTGACCAACACTCACCCATTCCAGGATGTGTCGCCATGTCCACGCAAGCACCGGCGGCTGCAGTCGTCCTCGTTCCCGGTCAGGACAGGATCTGGAACAAGGGAAACTAAACACATATAAATGGTGGGTGCACCAAATACATTACCTGGGCAACTGGCGTGACGTCTGTCCTATCCGGGTCGTCCTTTCTCCTTGGGTCGTCGGGATCTGAGCGTAAGAAAGGCAAAGATTTGTTTAGGGGAATGGTTTGCTGCGCATATAGACAAAAAGCAATAGATATTTAGCCTCAATGACATATATTCATTACATGTTACAACTGAGTATACTCCAGAGTCAGTGATTTCGGCAATATTGCTTGGTTTCAAATATCACTAGATTAAGTTTGGAAAGTGACTAAGACTCACCCATTCCATCGGCGTGACGTCTTGTCCTTCGGGTCGTCTTTTCTTCTTGGGTCGTCGGGATCTGAGCGTAAAAAAAGGCAAAGATTAGTTGAAGGGAATGGATTGCTGCGCATATAGGCAAAAAGCAATGGATATTTAGCCTCATTGGCATAGATTAATTACATATTACAACTGAGTACACTCCAGAGTCAGTGACCTCGGCAATATTGCTTGGTTTTGAATATCAGTAGATTAAAAGCTTGGAAAGTGACCAACACTCACCCATTCCAGGATGTGTCGCCATGTCCACGCAAGCACCGGCGGCTGCAGTCGTCCTCGTTCCCGGTCAGGACAGGATCTGGAACAAGGGAAACTAAACACACATAAATGGTGGGTGCACCAAATACATTACCTGGGCAACTGGCGTGACGTCTGTCCTATCCGGGTCGTCCTTTCTCCTTGGGTCGTCGGGATCTGAGCGTAAGAAAGGCAAAGATTTGTTTAGGGGAATGGTTTGCTGCGCATATAGACAAAAAGCAATAGATATTTAGCCTCAATGACATATATTCATTACATATTACAACTGAGTATACTCCAGAGTCAGTGATATCGGCAATATTGCTTGGTTTCAAATATCACTAGATTAAGTTGGGAAAGTGACTAAGACTCACCCATTCCATCGGCGTGACGTCTTGTCTTTCGGGTCGTCTTTTCTTCGGTCGTCGGGATCTGAGCGTAAAAAAGGCAAAGATTAGTTGAAGGGAATGGATTGCTGCGCATATAGGCAAAAAGCAATGGATATTTAGCCTCATTGGCATAGATTAATTACATATTACAACTGAGTACACTCCAGAGTCAGTGACCTCGGCAATATTGCTTGGTTTTGAATATCAGTAGATTAAAAGCTTGGAAAGTGGCCAACACGCACCCATTCTAGGATGTGTCGCCATGTCCACGCAAGCACCGGCCGCTGCAGTCGTCCTCGTTCCCGGTCAGGACAGGATCTGGAACAAGGGAAACTAAACACATATAAATGGTGGGTGCACCAAATACATTACCTGGGCAACTGGCGTGACGTCTGTCCTATCCGGGTCGTCCTTTCTCCTTGGGTCGTCGGGATCTGAGCGTAAGAAAGGCAAAGATTTGTTTAGGGGAATGGTTTGCTGCGCATATAGACAAAAAGCAATAGATATTTAGCCTCAATGACATATATTCATTACATGTTACAACTGAGTATACTCCAGAGTCAGTGATTTCGGCAATATTGCTTGGTTTCAAATATCACTAGATTAAGTTTGGAAAGTGACTAAGACTCACCCATTCCATCGGCGTGACGTCTTGTCCTTCGGGTCGTCTTTTCTTCTTGGGTCGTCGGGATCTGAGCGTAAAAAAGGCAAAGATTAGTTGAAGGGAATGGATTGCTGCGCATATAGGCAAAAAGCAATGGATATTTAGCCTCATTGGCATAGATTAATTACATATTACAACTGAGTACACTCCAGAGTCAGTGACCTCGGCAATATTGCTTGGTTTCGAATATCAGTAGATTAAAAGCTTGGAAAGTGACCAACACTCACCCATTCCAGGATGTGTCGCCATGTCCACGCAAGCACCGGCCGCTGCAGTCGTCCTCGTTCCCGGTCAGGACAGGATCTGGAACAAGGAAAACTAAACACACATAAATGGTGGGTGCACCAAATACATTACCTGGGCAACTGGCGTGACGTCTGTCCTATCCGGGTCGTCCTTTCTCCTTGGGTCGTCGGGATCTGAGCGTAAGAAAGGCAAAGATTTGTTTAGGGGAATGGTTTGCTGCGCATATAGACAAAAAGCAATAGATATTTAGCCTCAATGACATATATTCATTACATATTACAACTGAGTATACTCCAGAGTCAGTGATATCGGCAATATTGCTTGGTTTCAAATATCACTAGATTAAGTTTGGAAAGTGACTAAGACTCACCCATTCCATCGGCGTGACGTCTTGTCCTTCGGGTCGTCTTTTCTTCTTGGGTCGTCGGGATCTGAGCGTAAAAAAAGGCCAAGATTAGTTTAGGGGAAGGGATTGCTGCTCAAATGAGCAAATAGTGTGCCAGTTAGTGTGCCAGTTAGTGTGCCAGTTAGTGTGCCAGTTAGTGTGCCAGTTAGTGTGCCAGTTAGTGTGCCAGTTAGTGTGCCAGTTAGTGTGCCAGTTAGTGTGCCAGTTAGTGTGCCAGTTAGTGTGCCAGTTAGTGTGCCAGTTAGTGTGCCAGTTAGTGTGCCAGTTAGTGTGCCAGTTAGTGTGCCAGTTAGTGTGCCAGTTAGTGTGCCAGTTAGTGTGCCAGTTAGTGTGCCAGTTAGTGTGCCAGTTAGTGTGCCAGTTAGTGTGCCAGTTAGTGTGCCAGTTAGTGTGCCAGTTAGTGTGCCAGTTAGTGTGCCAGTTAGTGTGCCAGTTAGTGTGCCAGTTAGTGTGCCAGTTAGTGTGCCAGTTAGTGTGCCAGTTAGTGTGCCAGTTAGTGTGCCAGTTAGTGTGCCAGTTAGTGTGCCAGTTAGTGTGCCAGTTAGTGTGCCAGTTAGTGTGCCAGTTAGTGTGCCAGTTAGTGTGCCAGTTAGTGTGCCAGTTAGTGTGCCAGTTAGTGTGCCAGTTAGTGTGCCAGTTAGTGTGCCAGTTAGTGTGCCAGTTAGTGTGCCAGTTAGTGTGCCAGTTAGTGTGCCAGTTAGTGTGCCAGTTAGTGTGCCAGTTAGTGTGCCAGTTAGTGTGCCAGTTAGTGTGCCAGTTAGTGTGCCAGTTAGTGTGCCAGTTAGTGTGCCAGTTAGTGTGCCAGTTAGTGTGCCAGTTAGTGTGCCAGTTAGTGTGCCAGTTAGTGTGCCAGTTAGTGTGCCAGTTAGTGTGCCAGTTAGTGTGCCAGTTAGTGTGCCAGTTAGTGTGCCAGTTAGTGTGCCAGTTAGTGTGCCAGTTAGTGTGCCAGTTAGTGTGCCAGTTAGTGTGCCAGTTAGTGTGCCAGTTAGTGTGCCAGTTAGTGTGCCAGTTAGTGTGCCAGTTAGTGTGCCAGTTAGTGTGCCAGTTAGTGTGCCAGTTAGTGTGCCAGTTAGTGTGCCAGTTAGTGTGCCAGTTAGTGTGCCAGTTAGTGTGCCAGTTAGTGTGCCAGTTAGTGTGCCAGTTAGTGTGCCAGTTAGTGTGCCAGTTAGTGTGCCAGTTAGTGTGCCAGTTAGTGTGCCAGTTAGTGTGCCAGTTAGTGTGCCAGTTAATGTGCCAGTTAATGTGCCAGTTAGTGTGCCAGTTAGTGTGCGAGTTAGTGTGCGAGTTAGCGTGAGAGTTAGCGTGAGAGTTAGCGTGAGAGTTAGCGTGAGAGTTAGCGTGAGAGTTAGCGTGAGAGTTAATGCGTAGTTTAGAGTGAGACTTCCCTGTACGTCCTTCCACCTCCAGGCTGTGACCTCTCCGTCCCTATGTCTGCTATGATCGTGATCATCTGCAATACAAAAAACAATAATAGCCATGGATTCAATAAAATATACAGATAAAAACAATATATAGTCATGAGAACAATGAATATCTTTAGTATACTAGAAGCTTTGTGTTAATGCTAATATGAATCTGTAGTTATATTCAACCTCAAAGGTACCAGATCACGGTCAGGGGAAGGGGGGAGGACACATTGTCATGCACTGAATTTAGCTATGACCAACTATCCCCTTGCCTTAGCATTGAATCACCGAGCCAGGTATGTTAAAATAATTCAGCTACATTGGGAGGAGGGGCATGTTGTCATGGGCTGAATGAAGCTATGACCAGGGCTCCCCTTAGCTTAGCATAGGATTACCGATCCGGTTGGATTAAGGGGCATGGGAATGGGGGCGGGGGGGGGGGGCACATTGACATGCACTGAATAGAGCTATGACCAACTATAAATGTAGCTTAGCATTGGATCACCGATCCAGGTGTTTTAAGGGACATGGGAGGTGGGCGGGCATGCTGTCACGGGTTAAAAACAGCCATGACCAAGTATCCTCTTAGCTTAGCATGGGATTACCGAT
>OZ025251.1:27800550-27845020 GCA_964019135.1 Arenicola marina | reverse complement strand
TAGCACACCATCTTCCAACATTACTGTCCAAGCGTAATGCTGGAAGATGGTGTGTTACAGTTGTATGTTGCTAAAAGCGAGTTTCTTGTGCATCATGTCGATAGAACCGAGCGTTTTGTGTAGTATATCCGTAAAAGCGAGTGTTTTGTGTAGTATATAACTAAAAATGAGTGTTTTGATTAGTATATCGCTAGAACCGAGTGTTTTTGGTTGTGTAATACTAGAATCGGGTGTGTTACGTATTATGTCGATTTACTGCACAAAAGACCCAGGTGTAGCGACATACTGTACAGAACACTCGGTTTTAGCGACATTTCAGGGAAACACACCAAATTCCAGTATCACACTGATAAAAACGCCGGTACGAGCGATACACTACTCAAAACAGTCGGTTCTTGCGATATACTATATAAAACAATCGGTTCCAGCGATATACAACACAAAGAAACATGATTTGTATACTAAGCAAAACGCTCGGTTCTCTCGACACGCTGTACAAAAAACTCGATTTTAGGAATATACAACGGTAACACATCATTATCCAGCATGACACTTACCAAAACACTCGGTACGGCCCAAATGCTACTCAAAACAGTCGACTCTTGCAATATACTATACAAAACACTCTGTTCCAACGATATACGACACAAACAAACATGATTTTGTCATTTTATTAACAAAAACACTCGGTTCTACCGACATAGTACGTCAACACACCCGATCTTACTAATACACAACCCAAAACACTCGATTTTATTTAGATACGACACAAACCACTCGGTTCTATCGATCTGCTGTACAAATAACTCGCTTTTTATCAATATACAACGGTAGCACACCATCTGCCAACATTACTGTCCAAGCGTAATGCTGGAAGATGGTGTGTTACAGTTGTATGTTGCTAAAAGCGAGTTTCTTGTGCATCATGTCGATAGAACCGAGCGTTTTGTGTAGTATATCCGTAAAACTGAGTGTTTTGTATGGTATATAACTAAAAAGGAGTGTTTTGATTAGTATATCGCTAGAACCGAGTGTTTTTGGTTGTGTAATACTAGAATCGGGTGTGTTTACGTATTATGTCGATTTACTGCACAAAAGACTTAGGTGTAGCGACATACTGTACAGAACACTCGGTTTTAGCGACATTTCAGGGAAACACACCAAATTCCAGTATCACACTGATAAAAACGCTCGGTACGAGCGATACACTACTCAAAACAGTCGTTCTTGCGATATACTATATAAAACAATCGGTTCCAGCGATATACAACACAAAGAAACCTGATTTGATCATTGTATGATCCAAACACTCGATTCTACCGATATACTTCTCCAAACACTACGTTTTAATTATAGACCACATAAAACTCTCGCTTTTACGGATATACTAAGCAAAACGCTCGGTTCTCTCGACACGCTGTACAAAAAACTCGATTTTAGGAATATACAACGGTAACACATCATTATCCAGCATGACACTTACCAAAACACTCGGTACGGCCAAATGCTAGTCAAAACAGTCGACTCTTGCAATATACTATACAAAACACTCTGTTCCAACGATATACGACACAAACAAACATGATTTTGTCATTTTATTAACAAAAACACTCGGTTCTACCGACATAGTACTTCAACACACCCGATCTTACTAATACACAACCCAAAACACTCGATTTTATTATGTCGATTTTCTGCACAAAAGACCCAGGTGTAGCGACATACTGTACAGAACACTCGGTTTTAGCGATATATCAGGGAAACACACCAAATTCCAGTATCACACTGATAAAAACGCTCGGTACGAGCGATACACTACTCAAAACAGTCGGTTCTTGCGATATACTATATAAAACAATCGGTTCAGCGATATACAACACAAAGAAACATGATTTGATCATTGTATTATCCAAAACACTCGGTTCTACCGATATACTTCTCAAAACACTACGTTTTAATTAAACACCACATAAAACTCTCGCTTTTACGGATATACTAAGCAAAACGCTCGGTTTGCTCGACATGCTGTACAAAAAAACTAGGTTTTAGGAATATACAACGGTAACACATCATCTTCCAGCATGACACTTACCAAAACATTCGGTACGGCCCAAATGCTACTCAAAACAGTCGACCTCTTGCAATATACTTTTATAAAACACTCTGTTCCAACGATATACGACACAAACAAACATGATTTTGTCATTTTATTAACAAAAACACTCGGTTCTACCGACATAGTACGCCAACACACCCGATTTTACTAATACACAACCAAAAACACTCGATTTTATTTAGATACGACACAAAACACTAGGTTTTATCGATCTGCTGTACAAATAACTAGCTTTATCAATATACAACGGTAGCACACCATCTTCCAACATTACTGTCCAAGCGTTATGCTGGAAGATGGTGTGTTACATTCGCACTCCTATCATGTGCTGCAGGTTACACGGACTGTCACGCTTACTACCATAGTGCTGGTCCGGTAAAAACACAGGGCTGCTTATCTGAGAAGAACTGGATTTAACAAACTGAACTCGCATGAACCCGATAAGGATAAATCGACCCGAAATACCTGGTTTGATTAGACCGTTCGGCTTTGCTTATCAGCTATAAATACCTCTATGTTCTGTCGCAACAAATCTCAGCATGACCTTAAAGGAAGGGATTATAACACTAGGCCGATCGACCTATGACGAAACTTCATAATATGTAGGTAACCAACACATTGAATTAAATTTCACAGCAGAGTCGGGGAACTAGGAGGTGAGAGGTGGGAATCCAGGAGGTGTGGGTGGGAGGTGGGGATCCCAGGAGGTGGGGGTACGTGAGAAGTGGGGATCCAAGAGGTGGGGGCGGGAGGTAGGGATCCAGGAGGTGGGGGGTGGGAGGTGGGGATCAAGGAGGTGGAGGTGAGAGGTGGGAATCTAGGAGGTGGGCGTGGGAGGTGGGGGTGAGAGGTGGGGATGGAGGTGGCGAACAAGGAGGTGGAAGTGGGAGGTGGGGTGAGAGGTGGGGGAACCAGGAGAGTGGGAGCGGGTGGTGGGGATCCAGGAGGCCAGGAGGTGAGACAGGGAGGTGGGGATCCCATGAGGTGGGGGCGGGAGGTGGGGATCTAGGAGTTGAGAGTGGGAGATGTTGATCCAGGAGGTGGGAGTGGGAGGTGGGGATCCAGGAGATGGGAGTGGGAGGTGGGGATCCAGGAGGTGGAGGTGAGAGGTGGGGGACCAGGAGATCGGGATTTAGGAGGTGGGGATGGAAGGTGGGGATCCAGGAGGTGGGAGCGAGAGGTGGGGATCCAGGAGGCGGGAGTGGGAGATGGAGATCAAGGAGGTTGGAGTGAGAGGTGGGGATCCAGGAGGTGGTAGTGGGAGGTGGGGATCCAGGAGGTGGGGGTGGGAGGTTGGGATCCAAGAGGGTGGGTGAGACGTGGGAATCTAGGAGCTGGGGGGTGAGAGGTTGGAATCTTGGAGGTGGGGTTGGGAGGTTGGGATCCAGGAGGTGGGGGTGAGAGGTGGGGATCCACGAGGTGGGAGCGGGAGGTGGGGATCTAGGAGGTGGAGTGGGAGGTGAGGATTCCGGAGGTGGGGGTGAGAGGTGGGGATCCAGGAGGTAGGGGGGCGGGAGGTGGGGATCTAGGAGGTCAGGGTGGGAGGTTGGTTTCCCAGGAGGTAGGGGCGGGAGGTGGGGTTCCAGGAGGTAGGGGGCGGGAGGAATGGGGAGATCCAGGAGGATTGAGAGGGGGTTGGACTCCCCACCTATCCCTTTATATAAAGTAACCACCATTTCTGGCGTACCACAAATCCTTAACTTAACTTGTTTGAAATGGTGCTGAGGGAAACAGACATACAAGCGAAGGTACTAACTAGACCGACCGACATAAGACGAAATGTTTACAATTTTACGACGCCCTTTGTATGTGACCCAAAACCATATGCGCTCTCATGCCCAGCAGCACAATACATGAGAACACCCATCAATTTGAAGCCCCTGTGCTAAAAACTGGTCTTATCGCACTTTATCCATGAGAGTGGAATTCACAGAACCGCGGCAGGGTACTCTGAAGGTATCGTGAGAAAACAACTGATATTCGACCGGAGTGACGTCACTCACGATCACCTTAGATTGATAAAGACACAACAAATGAAAAATTAAGACGTCCTGTCACACTTGATGATAGCGATCAACTCGATATGTAACCTGGTGGTACTAATTAACTGTCCCACAAACGTCTCACAAACAAAGTGTATCGCTTTTGAAGTTAGAGATCTTTATCTGTACAGTTCGGACTACAGAACATTGGGACATAGTACATACAAATGTTGCGTCCTGACAAATAGCACCTAAACTATATAGTAATACAATGCTATGCGTCGGCATATACGTGACATAAATGTTTTCTGCAAGGATAGAATGTGACATTAGGTACAAGCGAGCCAACGGCACAAGCTGTAGGCGGATTTATGGAACCCGGGTGTATCGGCGAACTCTTCCCCCGGCCGCTGGCCGTTGGTTAGTTCTGCATAAATCGTTCCCGGCTTCGCGTTTTCGCGTTGGGTAAACTCCAAACGCGCGACGGGCGCCGAGACCTTTCTAGCGAGGAGCACTGGCCTGGCACGACACGCTCTCTAATTGGCCTATTCTCTACGGAGATTCATTATCCTCTTCCAGTGTTTTTTTTATCAGGCTTGTGTGAGTAATGGTGACGTGGGTACCCCGAGGGAATCTTTTGGTAAAACAAATTTCCCACGCACGCTGAAATCCTCATTTACCTACCTGGCTTCTGCACCCCTGAGGTGGATTAGACACGTGGCACGGGCACCATGACGACGACAGTAGGAACCATCGTTGCCAGGGTGATATTGGCTTTCATTTGTATCACGTACTCCACGAATAGAGCGACCAATTACGGTCTGACATGGTACGAGTTGCTGGAGGACTCTCCTCCGGTTCTGCACGATCTGATGGATAATTGGGGAGGGGGGGGGGCGGTAAACTTTTCGCGGCAAGGTGGGCCAGGCACCCAGTTGGGGATGTATGCTTCAGGTGACGGGAGGGGGTGTATATTGTAGAGGGGGGCAAAACGCCTACCGCAAGATGCGCCATATTTATTTTAGTATGATGAGAGCAAATCTAGATAACGTCAGAGACCTTCATCACGCATGGATCTACGTGAATGATACATGAATTTCTTTGTAAATATTAACCGTAAGGCGTGGAAAACGAAAAGGCACAATTCTATTTGGGGGCGTTTTGTTTTGGACGCCCTGTTTTTAAAGTCATGATATATGTGAATAATATATATCAATGTATGAGCAGCTTTAAGAATTTCTATTAAGTTCCAATATGATGAAGATTAATTACGTAGACGAATTTTCGTTTTATGTGTTAAACAAGAAATATTTTTTCAATGAGAGAATTGATAATGAGGCAAAACGCCTACCAATGGGGTAACACTTCTACCCAATAATCTGGTAGGCGTTTTGCCCCAAAATGAAGTGGGCGCTTTACCTCCATTAGACAACATCACAGTTTTTATAGCCTAGCCCGCCTTTATGTAATTATCGCCCAATTTCACAGACACATCGTTACAGCTGATAATCTTGTTATTGTCACTGACCTGGTAATTAGATCTGATTCACGATACGTCAGCTATGGTGAGCCAATAATTCTCGAGCAATTTTACAAAAAAGGAGGTTATAATGGGAAATTGTCAATGTTATACTTATTTTTTGCATACTCGACCCTACGCTTCCAGAGGACGTTCGGCTATGATCACGTGACACGTATGCGTCACTCATAGTCTTTCCGAACATGCGCGTCTGGGCTATTTTGGGCATGGGAGTATTACCCCGACGGGGCGTCTTGCCCCACCCTACACTACATACATCACGGGTGTGATAATCCAGGTGATAGTGTATTTTCTTTCAGCCCCGTCCTCCAAAATACCTGGGCGGGGTTTGTTTTTCACAAGCTTCAACCTTTTGTCAGTTGGTTCTACCGATTTTTAGAGCCTGTAAGAGCATACAAATTAACTTTTGTTACAAATTCGTTTATCATCAAGCTTATTTCGTTGTGACAGACGTTGATTTCACACAACATGAAACACATGACCAGTGACAACATAAAAAATAATTTGTTACAAAAGTTACAAACGAAATACAAAAAAATTAATAATGCTACAGCTGCTTTTAGAATCTATGAGACTAAATACTTTTCCCCAATTTCTTATCACATTGTCTGACCTTGCTTATGAACAAATTTCTTTATTTTCCACATGTTGAACTGTTACCTTTGTTTCATAGGACATGCGTGATGCAAATCTGGATTGGACTAACAATTACCGCGCAATATAACTCTTAAGCATTACTGGTAAACTCTTCGCCAGAATTGCATTAACGAGAGTGCAACTCCTTGCGAACAGAGTGTATCCTGAAGCGCAGTGCGGTTTCAGAGCCGGACGTTCCACTGTCGACAAGATATTCTCGCCGCGTCAACTCCAGGAGAAATGTAGAGATCAGCACAAGCCCCTCTACCTTGCTTTTGTTGATCTCACCAAGGCTTTTGATACTGTCAGCAAATCCGTGTTGTACAAAATCTTGGAGTCTATTGGCTGCCCCCGCACACTACTCAACCTTATCCGCTCCTTTCATGAACACTCGCTCAGCACAGTACAGTTAGACGGAGCTACGTCCAAGAGCTTTTAAGTCAGAAATGGCGTGAAGCAGGGTTGTGTTCTTGCGCCGACTGGACTTGAAACGCCAATCTAGGCACCCAGTGAGTACAAACTAAGACCTATCGACAGGTCATCGATGCGACGACGACTGCAGGAAGCTCTGTCGGTCACAGATAGGCTTATTCAGCCAAAGGCGCAAATGCCGCGACGCAAATCGTATCACTTGAAATCTAACAAAGCTGCAAAATCCATCGTCTTTCGCAGACGGACGGATGCCAACCATACTTAT
The DNA here is from genome assembly GCA_964019135.1 of Arenicola marina. Taxonomy (NCBI): domain Eukaryota; kingdom Metazoa; phylum Annelida; class Polychaeta; family Arenicolidae; genus Arenicola; species Arenicola marina. Next base: position 27,838,049 of record OZ025251.1, on the reverse strand, counting down.
TATGGTACACGTTGAGCATTAAAAAGGTTTTTGTAATTTTGTTGAATCTGCTGAACATTTTCATTGATAAATCTTAAAATTGCTCATACAGCAATTTTCATCTGCATTATGATATTCGATAGTGTGGAAAAACACTCTGGACACATTGTATGACTATGTGAATGTTATCCTTAAGATACGTTGAGTAGGTGGATGGGGGAGGGGGGGTTATATGGACGTGTGATCAAGGAGGGAATCCAGGAGGTGGGAGTGGGAGGTGGGAGGTGGGGAACTAGCAGGTGGGGGTGAGAGGTGGGGATCCAAGAGGTGGGGGTGATAAGTGGGAAAATAGAAGGTAGGGGTGGGTGGTGGGGATCCAGGAGGTGGGGTGGGAGTTGGGGAACTAGGAGGTGGGGGTGGGAGGTGGGGATCCAAGACGTGGGGGTGAGAGGTGGAAATCCAGGAGGTGGGGGTGGGAGGTGCGGATCCAGAAGGTGGGGGTGGGAGGTGGGAAACTAGGAGGTGGGGGTGGGAGGTGGGGAACTAGGAGGTGGGGATCCATGAGTTAGGGAGCGGGTGGTGGGGGATCCATGAGTTGGGGGCGGGAGGTGGGGATCCAGGAGGTGGGGGTGGGAGGTGGAGATCCAGGAGGTGGAGGTGAGAGGTGGGGATCCAGGAGGGGGGAGTGGGAGGTGGGAGTGGGACGTGGGGATCCAGGAGGTGTGGGTGGGAGGTGGGGAACAAGGAGGTGGGGGTGAGAGGTGGGGATTCAGGAGGTAGGGGCGGGAGGTGGGGATCCAGGAGGTGGGAGCGGAAGGTGGGGATCCAGGAGGCCAGGAGGTGAGAGTGGGATGTGGGGATCCATGAGGGGGGGGGGCGGGAGGCGGGAGGTGGGGATCCAGGAGGTGGGGGTGGGAGGTGGGGAACTAGGAGGTGGGGGTGGGAGGAGGTGGTGAGAGATGGGGATCCAGGAGTTCCAGGAGTGGGGATTCAGGGAAGAGATGGGAGTGGGAGATGGGGATCCAGGAGGTGGGGGTGGGAGGTGGGAGGTGGGGATTCAGGAGGTAGGGGCGGGAGGTGGGGATCCAGGAGGTGGGAGCGGAAGGTGGGGATCCAGGAGGCCAGGAGGTGAGAGTGGGATGTGGGGATCCATGAGGGGGGGGGGCGGGAGGTGGGGATCCAGGAGGTGGGGGTGGGAGGTGGGGAACTAGGAGGTGGGGGTGGGAGGAGGTGGTGAGAGATGGGGATCCAGGAGTTGGGGGCGGGAGGTGGGGATCCAGGAGGTGGGGGTGGGAGGTGGGGATCCAGGAGGTGGAGGTGAGAGGTGGGGAACTAGGAGGTGGGGGTGGGAGGTGGTGGTGAGAGATGGGGATCCAGGAGTTGGGGGCGGGAGGTGGTGATCCAGAAGGTGGGAGTGGGAGGTGGGAATGAGAGGTGGGGGACCAGGAGATGGGAGTGGGAGATGGGGATCCAGGTAGGGGTGGGCGGAAGGTGGGGATCCAGGAGGTGACAGTTGGATGTGTTGATCCAGGAGGTGGGAGTGGGAGGTGGGGATCCAGGATGTGGGAGTGGGAGGTGGGAATCCAGGAGGTGGGGGTGAGAGGTGGGGATCTAGAAGGTGGGAGTGGGAGGTGGGGATTCAGAAAGTGGGAGTGGGTGGTGGAGCTTCAGGAGCTGGGAGTGGCAGGTGCGGATGTAGGAGGTGGAAGTGGCAGGTGCGGATGCAGGAGTTGGGAGCGAGAGGTAGGGATCCAGGAGGTGGGAGTGGGAGGTGGGGATCCAGGTGGTGGGAGTGGGAGTGGGAAATGGGGATCCAGGGAGTGGGAGTGAGAGGTGGGAATCCAGGAGGTGGGAGTGAGAGGTGTGGATCCAGAAGGTGGTAGTGGGAGGTGGGGATCCAGGAGGTGGGAGTGGGAGGATGGGATCCAAGAGGTGGGGGTGAAAGGAGGGAATTTTGGAGGTGGAGGTGAGAGGCTGGCATCTTGGAGGTGGGGTTAGGATGTTGGGATCCCGGAGGTGGGGTTAGGATGTTTGGATCCCGGAGGTGGGAGTGAGAGGTTGAACTGGTATTCCATATGTTATACAATTCAATGCATCAAACTAAATGTACATACAAAATGAAGAAAATCATTTTGAATTTGATATCAACCCATTTGTCTATTATTAACATAAGCAACCATTGAATCTGCAGCCATGTCCCTAGGGGAAAAAAGTACTGCTTTGTTTTTTTAGATTTAATGCTTGAGTTTTTCATTTTGCTACAGCCTTAAAATTGTTACAAACTATGAGCCATATATCATAATTGCATTACCCAACTAATTCTACATCGAGCACCTTATTATGGTATTTAATTGCATTTATGACAATATTTCCACTAGTAAGATCCCTCCTCATTATGCTAATATAGGTTGGTGCATGGAATGGGGACCATGCACGTACGTCCCCCTCCCCCCTTTAGGTCCCACCTCCCCACTATAGGTTGGCTTTAGGAGGACCATGTCCCCCCCCCCCCCCCCCGCCCCATATCCGACAGTCTAAATATAGGTTGCCGTTAGGGTGGCTACGTCTCCCCAAGGGTTGGATTTAGGGGGCCACTCACCCAAGGACCCACTTCCCCATTATATCCCGGCACTGTGGGGGGGGGGGGGGCGGTGGTGAGAGTTTGTTTTCTGTTGATTAAAAAGTGGTTCCGTGGCTCCTTGATCAACACGAAGCGCCAAGGACATCGGAAAGGGCCACGGACAACGGAGAGAGGAACGGACAACGGGGAGGCCCACGGACAACAGAGAGGGCCACGGACAACGAAGAGGACATCGGACAACGGAGAGAGAGGGCCACGGTCAAGGGAGAGGGCCACGAACAACTGAAAGGGGAACGGACAACGGAAAGGGCCACGGACAACGGAGAGGGCCACGGACAACGAAGAGGGCCATGGACAACGGAGAGGGCCACGGACAACGAAGAGGGCCATGGACAACGGAGAAGGCAACGGAACCGCGGAACACTCCAAAACCCAGCAATGTACGTACCCCCCGGGAGTGATACCACGCTTGGTCAGGCCTAATGCCAGTGCCAGTAATGATATATATTATACGTAGGATAATCCACCTCTTGTGAGGAGGTGTTGATCATCCACATGCATGCCAAAGGGTGTAGATTAATGGAGTGGGCCTCAAGTGAGATGGGGGGTATGATCGGACTGCTGCTTACGGTAACGGTGTTAATTCCCCCGTCATAATGTCATTGACGAGCGTTTTTTGCCAAATAATAAATTGTTGAACTTGTTATTTTCTTGCATTAGTCGTTTTTGATTTTGGGGAATATATTCTTCTGCCCCACCCACAACTTGATCACGGGCGTCAATGTACACGGTTTAGTCGGCGCCGATAGCGCCGCCAAGTAGTGACTCTACGAGGTAAGAGTCTTACTACGACAACAACCAAAATGGCGGCCTGGCACTTGGTTCAGCACTCGAAGACCAATCCTTCTGTTACTAGACAATACCTTCACATTTCTACGTAAATATTATACGAATATAACAGAAGCATTGATAAGTGTACTTTTAAGCAAAACTGAACTTCCTACTCCTTGTCTAACTGGTAATTTGCGCCCGGTTCCGCTACTTTTCACCCGGTTTCGCTCGGTTCCGCTATAACATCGATGTACCGCCCAGAGAGACATCCTGGACATTGTTTAGGTGGGCATGAAACAATTTTAAGATGCTGCTGAATTTTTATTATTTAATATAGGTGCATAATATCTTACGCAAATGAAGACCCTTCACAATTTTTTATAACACTTTCCTGTCTCACACATTTCAGTAATGCTGGTGCATGAAAGTGGTGCGCAATGCCAATTAGAAATGCTCAGATAGACACTCAGATTGGTTGACAGAGCCTCCCAAAAAAAAAAAAAAATCTCTGACACATTTTTATTTTATTTTGATTTTTAGCAATGCAAATGCCACTTAGACAACCTGCAAGTACCAGCACATGATATTATGCACTGTATAATATCAATATTCTATTGACAATTCCCCTCCCCTTCCCAAGAAAATGATACCCCAGCCCTTGCAATTACTTGTACCATCTTTAATATTTAGTTCATGTATTGAACTGTATGTGTTAAATTTATCAATCTATAAACACTTATGCTACATCATGACAAACTATACTTACACTACATTGTAAGAAACTATGCTTACACTAAAATTTATAATCCTATTATCCTAAGATATATTTTAGACCAGTTCAGTTTATGCTTGCACACAATTAAGTAGTCTAATTAAAAAACCAATCCATCTATCCATAGTGCTTGAAGAATACCTGCTTGATCATGCATTAACAATATTTGGTGTTCCACGAGTTTATGCCCAGGGCCCAGTTCATCGCTGATGCAGCACTTTAGTACCAAAGATGATGTGAAAATTGAAGATGTGTAAGTTCTACCGGTACTTATTGATATGGAAAATATTTTTTGGTAAATCATTTAAATATAGATATAAATGAAATGTAATGTATGGAAAGGAAAACAGTGTATTAATTTTATTTATATAATACAGCAAAGCATTCTTGGGCTTGCAAATATTCAATGCCTAATCTATGTAATGAAATATTGAAAATTCTTAATTATAGATTTGATACATATGATGTATTAAATTACATATCTCTTCTCAATTGTCTGATACATATTTGCTCAATCCATCATAATTACTTCATATTTGACAGCTACTCCAAAAAAAAGGATAAACGTTTGAGAGTTGTGAGTGGTCTTCCTTTGAGGGGTCCGAAATGGCCTGCAACTGCTTTGGTCTCAAGTGGTTGTACTCTTATTCTGATTCTATGTTCAGTTTCACGAGAGCCTTTCGCACATTCACGTACTTGCCGTACAAAAGATCTAAATTCTGAATTCGCTCGTTCATGTTAACACTGAGTAGAGTAGTGAAAAGGGTATCCTGTATCTCCGCACAGGGGAACCAGTTACGTGGGAGTAGTGCGTCACCTATCGGGCAAGATAGAAATGCCGTGACCTTGACCTACGCGCAATACCTAACACCAGGGTTGCGTTGCGGAGCACGATCAACCGCGATCGACCGCCTCAGCGACAGTAGTACCGCATCCTAATATTCAACTCTGGACGGCGATTCTTTTGAAATACATGGGGATAACCCGTAAATATCGATGCATATTAATTATCCTTTATTTATCAATGTTTTACACTATTTAGAGTGGGCTGTTATTTCCAAATTAGGGTTAATTATTTAGTGGATATGCCCGCAACAAATTGTTCTCTGCGGTCGATCGTGCTCCGCAACTCAACCCCGCTCTTACTTGTATGAGTTTGAGCGGCGGTACCAGCTTACAGCTCACCTGTTCTGTGCTGAAGTCTGGTTACCTGTCGAACAAATTCTGTGAAACTTATCCCATTTGTCTGCTTATTCGTTATTGCCAACACCCATGGAAAGCAGGAGCTAATGACAGATGTGTTGAGAACAATTCCCCAGCATCTGTGTCCCAAATATCTCACGTCATATGGTTCAATGAAGACGACTGATGTGGATATGAGCGATAATAGGCCGTGTTGACGCTATTTCTGGTTTTAGCCGATACAATTTTTTTTTTATAGGTAAGCAGTTGGTCCAAGCTAAGACCAAAAATAAATGTCAGATTGAGCATCAATAAGTTACGGTCTTAGCCTTGCCCGTGATAACAATTTACCACAAGTTTTCAAATTGGTGGTAAACGTCATCAGTTTGTGTGATTTGCAATGCTTCATTATAATATAAGTCGCAGTGCCGTGACAGAGTTCTGTGGTGTCCCAGGATAGACATGTTTGCCACATCACAGCCGAAACAGCACTGTTTATTAGGTTTCTAAATTTATAGAATGAAACAATCAAGTTTTCTGCCAATTTTGATATAAATTTCACCTGGGCTTAGTTTTGGTGGGAAAGAGATCGATATGCAACTTTAACGTCTTTAAATAGAAGTTGAATTGCTTATCGCCTTTTAAACTGATGTTGAATCGCTTAACACCTTTTAAACAGAAGTTGAATTGCTTAATGCTGTTTTGAACAGAATTAACAATATAGACATAACATAATACAGAAATAAAACAAAATTGGCTTCACTCTTGTGATACATACATTTTTAATTATGCTTCACCGAAACGTCCGCCTTTCCAAAAATACCTGCCTGAAATGTCCTAGGCTGTATCTTCCTAGACCGAAACGTTGTAGGCCGCAACATTCTAGGCTGTATCATCCTAGACCGAAATGTCCTAGGCCGAAATGTCCTCTGGCCAAAACATCCTATAACCTATCAAGTTACACCACCCAACCTGGCTTCCTGATCGTTTGCAAACCCAGTAATTTTCATATTTGTTTCATATCTTCCTTCAAATACTGCCTTCCCATCCTCTCTACACTCACTTGAAATTGGTAAAATACTGTACTTAAAGCTGCACAGCGATTTGCAGTCAAATTTTGTCAAACCTGGAAAGTGCATTATGCAACTACCTCATAGAAGCTGTGGCTTAAAAAAGGCACTGTATGGTACATTTTCATTTCCAATGATGACAATCAATTTTATTTCCTATTGCAAGTTTTAATATGTTGCCTTGTGTAATGATATGTCTATATAAAACTGACATTGATGACTAGATATAAATGTAAGCAATTTTCTATTACTCTTGAATACCATCAAGGAGAGGCGTTATCATAAGAAGTGAAAGTTTACCAAACTGTATTAGGGAGTGGTATCGTCATTACATTATGGTATATACTGATTGCAGGGCACAATGTCCTCCATGATCAAGGCCATACTCAATGGGCCGTTGATGACCTTTGGCTTTGCTGAGCTGGCCATGAAGATGTGCTGCTGCATCGCCACGCTGGCCACCTTCAAGCGGATCACGGACGACCAGGAAATCCCGAAGATCTTCATGTGCCTGCCCAGCCTGCTGGTGCTGTTGCTGGTGCTCCAGAAGTACACGACACTCCGGGACGACCCGACCACTCTGGGCATGGTCACCGGAGCCCTCGTCGGCGTCGTCAGCGGGTTCCTGTCGGCGATGGACAAACTGGTCCAAGCGGACGTTCCGGATCAGCTCAGCATTGCGGAGGGTCCAGATCCGGTGTACAATCTGGAGCTGCTTCATATCCCCGTGGTGGTCGGTGCAGTCATGTATTCCTTCACCATGGTCTTCGAGAAGCTGCCGTCGCCCCACAAGCTGCGGCTGGCCGCCACCGTTGCCATGGTAGGCGCCGTCATAGCGACCACGTTGCGAGGCATGGTTCAAAACGACGCTCAGACGGGCGGCGATCACGTGAGGACGTTCGCCATCTCGCTGCTGGGATTCTTCCTCGTAGGTTTGACCCCCAGCGTGCAGGCGCCGCAGCAGGCCTGGGTGCTGGCCACGGTAATCTGGCTGGCGCAGCTCTTCTGGCAGAGCGGCTTCTTCGATACGCTCGTGTGGGACTGGAACCTCTGCAAGTTCCCCATTCCGGGGTGCCTCACGGGACTCATAGTCATTTACTACGGTGACGTCATCGTCAGCCGGCAAGGTGCCGCCGGTCGGCTCCAGGCCACCAAGCGGGGACTGTTAGCTAAGGACCCCATGGAACCCATGTCCAACTGCTTCCTATGGCATGCCATTACCTTCGTGGTGCAGCGTATCTCGCTATACGTCATCGACGCCCGTAAGACCCAGGGGCCCTACACGCCCAAGTACTCCCACGATGCGTCGTCCAGCTGTCTACTCTCAGTATTCTTCCTCTACGTCATGTCCAACTACCTCCCGTCTTCGCCCGTTACCAAGGTTACCATTGTGACGTTGTCGCTGGCGTTGTACGTGAGTACAGGACTCTCCAACATGGCGCTGCCGAACGGCCTGTTCATTGACGTGCTGCTGGGACACACTGTCATATACACGGTTCAGATGGCTAACCTGGACCACAAGTGAACTGTCTACAGTTTCTTGCAGTAAACCATTCCACCTTATACCCATCGTAGGCCGTGTTCATTTCGTGTGCGCCACGCTACAAGTGAAATTTAATATGTTGCACTGAACAGAAATGGTATGGGTAGATCTAAGCGTTGCCCTTATGATTATTCGGTGTGACCATAACGACTGCTCTCCATTTTGCTTTGCTTGGTGTGGATCTACGCAGCCACAAAGATAGCCTAAAGGCGAATCCAATATCATGTTCTGTAACTTGTGCATGTATCGCGATCCACCTGTTATAGATTCTCCATGAAGTATGGTCTCATGGAAGGAAACTTTGGCAGATTTGTCAGACATCACTTGGTCGTCAAATATGCTTATAGAACGACTTTTGATATTCTAATGAATAATACTTTATTGTCAAGTATACTTGACAAGTTGAGAAGTACATTTATTTAGAGCGTCATTTCATTTCATGTATCTATATGTTATATTAATGGAGTGTGTAGATTCTATATTTTATTCAGGACCAATATTGTACACATATCGTGATTATATATGCAAATAAGTGCAAGAAATGTTTCCTGTAAGCACTGTCACTGGTATTACACGATAGAGCCTTGCAGGCTGAAAAGTGCCATTTAATTCTCAGAGGAGAACAGGCGTAGAAAAGAAGTGTTTAAACAAAACATATATATGTGTTCATTAACGCTATGTGGAAAAATTACTTGGTTTGTGATGGGGAGACCAAGAATCGGCTCAACCAATAAATCGAATGTCCACAGTCTACTGTAAAGTCCATGTGAGCTTTTATTCTACATACCAGTCAAGGAAACCGATGTGTAACGTAGGTAACTGCAACATTGCTGAAAAAAGGGCTGTTTCTGGTTTAGAAGTCTTTTAGGCAGATAATTCCTCAGACATTGTCCGTGTAATATCCAGCTTCGGACATTCGATGGCCCTGTTGTCATGTCCAGCCTGAGACACTCGATGGCCCTGTTGTCATGTCCAGCCTGAGACACTCGATGGACCTGTTGTCATGTCCAGCCAGGGACAGCTGGTAGCCCTATTGTCATGCCCAACCTAGGACACTATGGCCCTATTGTCATGTCCTGCCTGAGACACTCAATGGCCTTGTTGTCATGTCCAGCCTGGGACACTCGATGGCCCTATTGTCATGCCCAATCTAGGACACTATGGCCCTATTGTCATGTCCTGCCTGAGACACTCAATGGCCCTGTTGTCATGTCCAGCCTGGGACACTCGATGGCCCTGTTGTCATGTCCAGCCTGGGACACTCGATGGCCCTATTGTCATGTCCAGCCTGGGGCACTCGATGGACTTTTTTTCATGTCCGCCCTGAGACACTCGATTGACCTGTTGTCAAGTCATTCCTGGGATACCCGATGGACTTGTTGTCATGTCCAGCCTGAGACACTCGATGGACCTGTTGTCATGTCCAGCCAGGGACAGCTGGTAGCCCTATTGTCATGCCCAACCTAGGACACTATGGCCCTATTGTCATGTCCTGTCTGAGACACTCAATGGCCTTGTTGTCATGTCCGGCCTGCGACACTCGATGGCCCTATTGTCATGCCCAACCTAGGACACTATGGCCCTATTGTCATGTCCTGCCTGAGACACTCAATGGCCCTGTTGTCATGTCCAGCCTGGGACACTCGATGGCCTTGTTGTCATGTCCAGCCCGGGGCACTCGATGGTCCTATTGTCAAGTCCAGCCAGGGACACTCGATGGTCCTATTGTCATGTCCAGCCTGGGACACTCGATGGCCCTGCTGTCATGTCCAGCCTGGGACACTCGATGGTCCTGCTGTCATGTTCAGCCTGAGACACTCGATGGCCCTCTTGTCATGTATAGCCTAGGACATTTGATGGCCCTGCTGTCATGTCCAGCCTGAGACACTCGATGGCCCTATTGTCAAGTCCAGCCTGGGACACTGGATGGTCCTGCTGTCCTGTTCAGCCTGGGACACTCGATGGCCCTGCTGTCATGTCCAGCCAGGGACACTCGATGGCCATGCTGTCATGTCCAGTCTGGGGCACTCTATGGCCCTCTTGTTATGTCTAGCCTCGCGCACTGGATGGCCCTGTTGTAATGTCGAGCCTGGGACACTCCATGGCCCTGTTGTTATGTTCAGCCTTGGACACTCGATGACCCCTATTGTCATGGGCAGCCTGGGACACTCCATGGCCCTCATGTCATGTCCAGCCTCTCGTACTCGATGGCCCTGTCGTCCTGTCGAGCCTGGGATACTCCATGGCCCTGTTGTCATGTCCAGTCTCGCGTACTCGATGGCCTTGTCGTCACGTCGAGCCTGGGATACTCCATGGCCCTGTCGTCATGTCGAGCCTGGGATACTCCATGGCCCTGCTGTCATGTCCAGCCAGGGACATTCGATGGCCATGCTGTCATGTCCAGCCTGGGACACTCTATGGCCCTCTTGTCATGTCCAGCCTCGCGCACTGGATGGCCCTGTTGTAATGTCGAGCCTGGGACACTCCATGACCCTGTTGTTATGTTCAGCCTTGGACACTCGCTGACCCTATTGTCATGGTCAGCCTGGGACACTCCATGGCCCTCATGTCATTTCCAGCCTCGCGTACTCGATGGCCCTGTCGTCATGTCGAGCCTGGGATACTCTATGGCCCTGTTGTCATGTCCAGCCTCGCATACTCGATGGCCCTGTCGTCATGTCGAGCCTGGGATACTCCATGGCTCTGCTGTCATGTCCAGCCAGGGACACTCGATGGCCATGCTGTCATGTCCAGCCTGGGACACTCTAGGGCCCTCTTGTCATGTCCAGCCTCGCGCACTGGATGGCCCTGTTGTAATGTCGAGCCTGGGACACTCCATGACCCTGTTGTTATGTTCAGCCTTGGACACTCGCTGACCCTATTGTCATGGTCAGCCTGGGACACTCCATGGCCCTCATGTCATGTCCAGCCTCGCGTACTCGATGGCCCTGTCGTCATGTCGAGCCTGGGATACTCCATGGCCCTGTCGTCATGTCGAGCCTGGGATAATCCATGACCCTGTTGTCATGACCAGCCTCGCGTACTCGATGGCCCTGTCGTCACGTCGAGCCTGGGATACCCCATGGCCCTGTCGTCATGTCGAGCCTGGGATACTCCATGGCCCTGTTGTCATGACCAGCCTCGCGTACTCGATGGCCCTGTCGTCATGTCGAGCCTGGGATACTCCATGGCCCTGTTGTCATGACCAGCCTCGCGTACTCGATGGCCCTGTCGTCACGTCGAGCCTGGGATACTCCATGGCCCTCATGTCATGTCCAGCCTCGCGTACTCGATGGCCCTGTCGTCACGTCGAGTCTGGGATACTCCATGGCCCTGTCGTCATGTCGAGCCTGGGATACTCCATGGCCCTGTTGTCATGACCAGCCTCGCGTACTCGATGGCCCTGTCGTCATGTCGAGCCTGGGATACTCCATGGCCCTGTCGTCATGTCGAGCCTGGGATACTCCATGGCCCTGTCTTCATGTCGAGCCTGGGATACTCCATGGCCCTGTTGTCATGACCAGCCTCGCGTACTCGATGGCCCTGTCGTCACGTCGAGCCTGGGATACTCCATGGCCCTGTCGTCATGTCGAGCCTGGGATACTCCATGGCCCTGTTGTCATGACCAGCCTCGCGTACTCGATGGCCCTGTCGTCATGTCGAGCCTGGGATACTCCAGGGCCCTGTCGTCATGTCGAGCCTAGGATACTCCATGGCCCTGTCGTCATGTCGATCCTGGGATACTCCATGGCCCTGTTGTCATGTCGAGCCTGGGATACTCCATGGCCCTGTTGTCATGTCCAGTCTCGCGTACTCGATGGCCCTGTCGTCATGTCGAGCCTGGGATACTCCATGGCCCTGTCGTCATGTCGAGCCTGGGATACTCCATGGCCCTGTCGTCATGTCGAGCCTGGGATACTCCATGGCCCTGTCGTCATGTCGAGCCTGGGATACTCCATGGCCCTGTTGTCATGACCAGCCTCGCGTACTCGATGGCCCTGTCGTCACGTCGAGTCTGGGATACTCCATGGCCCTGTCGTCATGTCAAGCCTGGGATACTCCATGGCCCTGTCGTCACGTCGAGTCTGGGATTCTCCATGGCCCTGTCGTCATGTCGAGCCTGGGATACTCCATGGCCCTGTTGTCATGACCAGCCTCGCGTACTCGATGGCCCTGTCGTCACGTCGAGTCTGGGATACTCCATGGCCCTGTCGTCATGTCGAGCCTGGGATACTCCATGGCCCTGTCGTCATGTCGAGCCTGGGATACTCCATGGCCCTGTTATCATGACCAGCCTCGCGTACTCGATGGCCCTGTCGTCACGTCGAGTCTGAGATACTCCGTGGCCCTGTCGTCATGTCAAGCCTGGGATACTCCATGGCCCTGTCGTCATGTCGCGTCTGGGATACTCCATGGCCCTGTCGTCATGTCGAGCCTGGGATACTCCATGGCCCTGTCGTCACGTCGAGTCTGGGATACTCCATGGCCCTGTCGTCATGTCGAGCCTGGGATACTCCATGGCCCTGTCGTCATGTCGAGTCTGGGATACTCCATGGCCCTGTTGTCATGACCAGCCTCGCGTACTCGATGGCCCTGTCGTCACGTCGAGTCTGGGATACTCCATGGCCCTGTCGTCATGTCGAGCCTGGGATACTCCATGGCCCTGTCGTCATGTCGAGCCTGGGATACTCCATGGCCCTGTTGTCATGACCAGCCTCGCGTACTCGATGGCCCTGTCGTCACGTCGAGTCTGGGATACTCCATGGCCCTGTCGTCACGTCGAGTCTGGGATACTCCATGGCCCTGTCGTCATGTCGAGCCTGGGATACCCCATGGCCCTGTTGTCATGACCAGCCTCGCGTACTCGATGGCCCTGTCGTCACGTCGAGTCTGGGATACTCCATGGCCCTGTTGTCATGTTCAGCCTTGGACACTCGATGGCCTTGCTGGGAAGTCCAACTGGCACAATGGGTTTCGGCACTATCACGTCCAACCTGGGACGGTGATGGTCACTTACAACCTTGGAGAACAGAAAAAATGATAAACGTGGCACCAAACATGCTTTCTTTGTATATAAAACTTGCATAAGATGACATAAAACGAAGTAAAGCATGTTGCGTTTTACCAGTTTCGGTCTTCGTGATTGGTGTGTATGCATGGGAATGTATATCACACCACGGCGAAACCTATAGGCTTGGGGGTGAACTCTCATCACGCGGCCGTTGACTTCATAACTTTGCCATATATGCTGCCCGCACATGGCATGGGTGGTTAAGGTGGATTGCCCAAGGCACTCGTCTAGTTCGAAAGTTGATTTGTACTCCTATGATGGTCGCCTGCATCATGGCCGAAAAGTCAATTGATACAAAATCATATTCATAAATCTATGATTGACTATCCGTTGTTTATAAACTTTTTGCTTACTTATTTCAGGCCTCACTCCCCCAATATCCCTCCCTTCCATGCGAACTCAAATCTAACTGTATTTAAGTCTGTATCCGTCCCTGTAAAAACCACCTAATTAACGTCTTTCATATCTTTCATAACAAGTTCTTAATTGTGCCTTCACGTGCCTTTTTTTTGTGGTTAATGTTGCGTATTGTGGAACTGCCATTGTCACAGGGATTAAAAACAGCATCCTGCAGGGGGAACGTCCAGATGTGTACCATGTCCAAGAATCGATTATTAATTATTTTTAATTAACTTATCGCATGACTTTATGAGAGCTGACATGGAAAGTCGAAATTTACATAAGAATTATTTTACCCACTAAAATAGCACGCAAGTTTACCCACTTAAGACTTACTTGAAACTGTCGAATGATGTGGTAGATCCACAGATTGTCTAGACAGTGGGTCTACAACGTATTTCTGCAATGGTTTAAAAGGTACAACCGTGGTCTTTGTTTATAAAACTCGAAGTGAAAAAAAGTAGCCTACTAAATTTTAGCTATGGTAAGAACAATGAACGTTACTATGGATACGCGTTATGACTACGCGTGACGTCACAATGGGCCATTCTATGATACTCCCTTCCATGCGAAGTAAAAACTAACTGTATTTAACCTTCCGTCCCTGTAAAAACCACCTAATAAACGTCTTTCATATCTTTCATAACAAGTTCTTAATTGTGCCTTCACGTGCCTTTTTTTGTGTGGTTAATGTTGCGTATTGTGGAAAGCAAATAGCTTAATGCAATACATACAATAATATAGGTACTGTACTTACCGATGGAGCCGTCCCATGAAATACTCCACCGCCATTGTCACAGGGATTAAAAACAGCATCCTGCAGGGAGAACGTCCAGATGTGTACCATGACCAAAAATCGATTATTAATTATTTTTAATTAACTTATCTCATGACCTTATGAGAGCTGACATGGAAAGTCGAAATTTACATAAGAAGTATTTTACCCACTAAAATAGCACGCAAGTTTACCCACTAAAGACTTACTTGAAACTGTCGAATGATGTGGTAGATCCAAAGATTGTCTAGACAATCTTTGGTGGATCTACAACGTATTTCTGCAATGGTTTAAAAGATACAACCGTCGTCTTTGTTTATAAAACTCGAAGTGAAAAAAAGTAGCCTACTAAATTTTAGCTATGGTAAGAACAATGAACGTTACTATGGATACGCATTATGACTACGCGTGACGTCACAATGGGCCATTCTATAGCGTAACGCTATTTTCCGAAAAGTGACGCAAATCAAGCAAATTTTAACTTAACTTGTTTTCGTTCATCTTCTGACAGCCAACTGCAAGTAAAATTTCCCCCAAAAAAACGCACGACTACGTGAAATAAGGTACTCCGAACCGCTAATTGTATCCATTACCTCTTAAATAATATCATTGCCGCTGTTTCGTTATAAAAGTTTGGTCCCATTAACCATTCTATGTAATTTTGACCCTCCACTCACCACCCCCGCCCCTTCGCTCCCCCTCCGTGCTGTATTCCCTATTCTGGAAATTATTATGTGAAAAGCAAAATCCTTAATAAGAAAAAAAACATGGCGGTCACAGTCAGGACGTAAACATCGAGCAGAGACACTCTAGGGCGGATTTAACCTATGATAATGGTCTAGAGGCAGCAAAACGTCGCGAAAGTATGTATAATGGTTTGTAGAATATATGGTCACTAGGAGAGGCCTAAGACAGAGATATTGACAGAACATTTACCTCGGAAATATCAGTAGCGTATATTACTGGGCGAAAATTCGGGCACATACGCCCTGTTGGTTTTGACCCCTCAATCAGGGACCGTCTCAAAAGCCATGGGTGATGGGCAAGCAAAAGCGAAACCGTAGCCACAGTGGTACACCGCCGCAAGTAGAAGAAAAAAAACAGAGGACGATTCCGGCCTGTTTCCCCACGCTGCAGGATCTTTCGGAGGGAGGCACCAGCCCAGAAGAAAATATAGATGTAGGTGATACATCGCTCAAAATGGCCGGAGAAGTCCAGCAAACCTTAGCGGATATTCTTCAGAAGGTATCTTGCCTACCGGACATACAAGAATGCATGAACGCATTACGGACTGATGTAGAACAACTGAAAATGGCGGCGGCGCACAACAGTGATCGCATGGATGAGCTGGAGAAGGATAACAAGATACTGAAGGAAAAAATCACGGAGTTAGAAAGGCGAGAGCCGGCTAAGGAAGTAAGTGCACTGCGCAAAGACTTACATGACTTTAATGAGAGACAGGTGTCGCTTGAAACCTACAGCAGGCGCTCAAATTTAATTGTACATGGCAAACCAGAAACCACCTGGGGTAAGGAGGACTGTGTAGGTGTCATACAAGACATGTTTCAAAAGAATCTGGAGATTGAAAATGCCACACTTATCAAGATTGAGCGCTGTCATAGGTTGGGCCCCAATCAACCCATGGACAGGCGGGGGAAAAAACCTAGAGCGGTGATAGCTCGCTTCGCCTTCTACAATGACAGACAAACGGTATGGGAGGCTAAACGCAAGCTGAAAGGAACCAGTCTATTCATTGATGAGGATTACCCGAAGGAAACGCAGGAGGAGCGAAAGACACTGATCCCCTTTATGAAAGAGGCAAGAAAAGCGGGGAAAAGAGCAAACCTGATAGGTAACAAACTAAAAGTTGATGGTAACATATACGGCAAGGACAACCTTGACCAATTGCAACAACTAACCTTTGTCAGACTGTAATGGTTTTTGAGATTTCCCCCGGCAGAACCCACCGATCGATAAATGTGGTCAACGAACTATTGCCGTAAGGAAACGAAAACTGCTCGTTTCGACTCACTTGAACTGAAACCGACATCAACTTCTGTGCGACAAGGGGCAGGAGCTGTTAAGCGCAACGCAGGTGGCAGAAACAGGTAAAAGACCTCTGACTCGCGGGACCCGCAGGTTACACGTAATCTGTGGCAGTGGACAGCGGTTTAATACCAGTTGCCTCGCGGGAACGGCGAGCGGCTAGACGCGGGATATGCGGCAGCGAACAGCGGTCAACAGCCGTCGCCTCGCGGGACCCGCGGGCGACTAGACGCGGGATATGCGGCAGCGAACAGCGGTTGACAGCCGTCGCCTCGCGGGACCTGCGGGCGACTAGACGCGGGATATGCGGCAGCGAACAGCGGTTGACAGACGTCGCCTCGCGGGACCTGCGGGCGTCTAGACGCGGGATATGTGGCAGAGAACAGCGGTCGACAGCCGTCGCCTCGCGGGACCTGCGGGCGGCTATACGCGGGATTTGCGGCAGCGAACAGCGGTAGACAGCCGTCGCCTCGCGGGACCTGCGGGCGGCTAGACGCGAGATATGTGGCAGAGAACAGCGGTCGACAGCCGTCGCCTCGCGGGACCTGCGGGCGGCTATACGCGGGATATGCGGCAGCGAACAGCGGTCGACAGCCGTCGCCTCGCGGGACCTGCGGGCGGCTAGACGCGGGATATGCGGTAGCGAACAGAGGTTGCAGCCGTCGCCTCGCAGGACCTGCGGGCGGCTATACGCGGGATATGCGGCAGCGAACAGCGGTCGACAGCCGTCGCCTCGCGGGACCTGCGGGCGGCTATACGCGGGATATGCGGCAGCGAACAGCGGTCGCCCTAAGAGACCGGGCATGCGCTTTAGAAGGTCATGGTACCCCTTGCCTCCCCCCCCCCGCCCCCGCCGCCAACTCAGAATTACGACCCCTAAACGCATGGAATAACAAGACTGTAATTAAGGCTTGGCGTTTATAATGTCCTACGCATCACAGAACACCTCGGGTGTCTCCTGTGACAACCGCCTGTTTTTTTCTTTGATTTTGTGTGTTTTTTTTGTTGTTTTTTCCTATTTTCTTGTATTTCTGTATGAGCGTATAGTATTCAGCTTACTTAAAAGTTCACACTAGACATGGTTATATACTCTTATACGATTATTTACTTGGAAGTTATACACAATTGGACATGGTATATATACTTGGAGATGATTACTTACTTGGAAGGTACATACAATTGGGCATGGTCTATATACTTGGATATGATTATACGCATAGTCATGTCGGACTGGAGCGATGGAAATGTACCCTTATCTATTAGCAAGGTATGAGTAATCAAGTCGCTATATGCAGCATGAATGCACGGGGAATTGGCTCAGTGCTAAAGCGAAGAGACGTAAAAGACTGGCTAATTAGTAAACATTTCTCAATAATTTGTCTACAAGATGTCCACCTCGACCCAAATTTAGAGAACTCAATGAAAGATGAATGGGGAGCAGACTGTTATCTTAACTCAGTGTCTACTCAAACTAGAGGGGTTGCAACCATTATTGACCGGTCTTTGGACTGTGTAGTCCATGGAGTAAATAAAGATGATAAGGGGAATATCTTAATATTAGGTCTCACAGTAAATGAAACACGTTTCACGTTAGTCAATATATATGGACCGAACAAAGATTCCCCAGGATTTTATGACCATTTGCAGAGACTAGTGGAAGACGTTGGGAATGTGAGCACTTTAATTTGCGGGGATTGGAATCTCGTACTTAACTTTGAGATTGATACGACTGGGTATTTGCGGCAAAATAATGTCAAAGCTAAACGGAGGGTAGTAGATATGGCTGAGAGTCTGGAATTAATAGATACCTGGCGAGTTAACCATGAAACCACAAGAAGGTACACCTGGACCAATCAACAACGGAAGACACAGCGGGCGAGGCTTGACTTCTTTTTGGTATCTGCGGATATACATGCTATGATTGAGAAAACCGA
Organism: Arenicola marina; assembly: GCA_964019135.1. Classification (NCBI taxonomy): domain Eukaryota; kingdom Metazoa; phylum Annelida; class Polychaeta; family Arenicolidae; genus Arenicola; species Arenicola marina. The sequence goes on along the minus strand of OZ025251.1, from coordinate 27,819,866 downwards.
TATGTCACGGGGCTATAGAACAGATCACTCGTTGGTACATGTGCTAATTGATTTTAACTTTCAAATGAGAGGGAAAGGGTTCTGGAAATTGAATACGTCCTTACTACAGGATGCCAAGTACGTGGAAATCGTTAAACAGTGTATCTGCAACGTCAAGTTTATTTATGAACCGTATATGGGACCAGGGTTAGGCCAAGAAAGTGACGTCAACGGACAACTATTTTTTGAAATGTTAAAGCTGGAGATACGGGGTGCAACAATAAGCTATAGCAGTCATAAAAAGAAGCTGATGGAGAAAACTGAAAATGACTTAGAAAAAAAGATAAATAACTTGGAACAGCTGGAAGTACATGATGAAAAAAGGAAACTTGATATTGAAAATGAAATAATGGATTTAAATTGCCAATTAGAAGAAGTTCGATTACCGAAGGTAAAGGCAGCTTTATTAAGGTCCCGAGCTAGAATCTATGAGGAGGGGGAAAAGCCCACGCGTTACTTCTGTGCATTAGAAAAAAGAAACTATGTTAATAAAGTTATAAATAGAATAGAGGTTAATAACCAAACGATACGGGAACCGACAAAAATTTTACAGGCTCAAATGGAGTTCTATAAAAACTTGTACAGTGAAGTAGATTCATCCGGGCCTATTGAGGAATTCTTGAACGACAAAAATGTAAAAGTCTTAAATGATACACAAAAGGAATCATGCGAAGGGTTAATAACAACGGCAGAGGTAAAAGAGGTAATAAAGAACATGAAAAATGGTAAAACCCCAGGCAATGATGGTTTTCCTGTGGAATTTTATAAGTTCTTTTGGAATGACATAGGTAAATATTTATTGGACAGTTTGAACTGTGCATATGTGGTGGAGCACCTGTCTCTTTTGCAAAAACAGGGTGTTATTACGTGTGTACCAAAAGGCGACAAACCGAGACAATTTCTGAAAAACTGGCGGCCCATTACACTATTAAACGTCGATAATAAGATTTTATCTGGTGTATTGGCACGCAGAATGAGAGAACTCCTGCAAGATGTCATTAGCTCTGACCAAAAAGGTTTTCTGCGAGGTAGATATATTGGAGAAAATACCAGACTTCTTTATGATGTAATGCACTATTTGCAGGAACGACGGTTAAGTGGATTGCTCTTACTGATAGATTTTGAAAAAGCCTTTGATACGCTTAGCTGGAAATATGTTTCGCAAGTTTTAACAGCCTATGGATTCGGGAACTCGTTTATGAAATGGTGCAATATTCTGTACAGGGGAGCCTCTAGCTGTGTGTTGAACAATGGAAAATTTTCATCCTTTTTTAACTTAGGTCGAGGCTGTCGCCAAGGTGACCCGTTATCCCCCTATGTGTTTATTCTGGCCATAGAGCCCCTTGCGATGGCTATTAAAAATAATGAGTCCATACGGGGTGTGATCTTGGGAAGCCAAGAGGTTAAACTTGGTCAATATGCCGACGATGCCTTTTTGCTGCTTGATGGTAGTGTCAAATCGTTAAAGAATGCTTTAAATACGCTATATAACTTTGGAAAATGTTCGGGTTTAAAGACAAATGTAGAAAAGACTGTAGGGGTCTGGATTGGCCGGAAAACCAACTCAGAGGAAGTACTTTGTCCGGATACTCCTATCACGTGGGCCTCTAGTTTTACCCTTTTAGGTATCAAATTCGATGTTGATCTCACGAAAATGCCCGACCTTAACTACATCGGAAAACTTGTTGAAATTGAGAGCCTGCTGGAGTTATATAAGAAAAGGAATCTATCATTGAGAGGGCGAATAACGGTGTTAAAAACATTAGCATTACCGAAATTAGTTCATGTTTTATCAGTGCTACCAGCACCGGATAGAAAGTTTTTCTGTAAAATAAACGGCATTATTCGTTCTTTCATATGGAGAAAAAAAGCTAGAATATCGCAAAATCGCATGGCTCAGATGTGTAAGCAGGGAGGTGTTGCTCTTCCACACGTTGAAACTTTTACGCAAGCGTTAAAACTGTCGTGGATACAAAGACTGCTTAAAAAGACAGGCTCTTGGCAGGATATATTTTGTACCTTCGTTTGTCAGGAGAAAGAACTGTGCTGGGAATTAGATGTGTTATCCACTCGACAGTATCACCAACTATCAAACCCGTTTTGGGCGGAGGTATTTCGAGCTTGGTCACGGTTGCAAGCACTGCAGCCTACACAGGACTACAGAATGATGCCGCTGTGGAATACTTATTTTTTGAACAATGATAACTTAACAAAACGTAAAGGTGAATTTATCCAAAAGGGCATAATTTATTTTAATGATTTAATTAATGATGAAGGTGATATATACGACTGGAAACAATTTAAGACCAAATATGCTATTCAAATCAATTTTGCTGACTTCTATAGTCTGATCTCATGTATTCCTAAAGAGTGGAAGCAACAAATCCGGGAAGACAGATTTAGACTGACAGTTGTACAGCACGCAAGCGTTTTATTGATTTCAACTAAAGACCATGTTGTGAACACCTTTTATAAAATATTGTTGAGAGGTTTGAAGTTTAGTAAATGCAACGAAGTTAAGTGGTCTGAAAGTTTAGATACAGAAATTACCGAACAGAATTGGGAAGAGTACTATGTTTTACCAGTTAGCTGTACCTCGGATGAAAGAATAAGAAGCTTTCAATTTAAATTTATACATAGATGTCTACCAACAAATAATTTTTGGTACAAGTGTAAGCTGGTAAATACAGACAAGTGCAGTTTTTGCAAGGCAGAGGTAGAGACAGTCGAACATTTATTTTGGAGTTGTGCTGAAGTAAACAAGTTATGGTCTGATATAAGTTTATGGTTACACACAGCTTTATCTCTATATGGTAGAACAGCTGATGATTTTATAAATTTACAATCTGTAATGTTGGGTATTAGGAGTATAAATAGCCCTAGTATTTTACTAAATCATATTTTGTTAATGGTCAAGAAGTATATATATCGTTGCAAGTGGATAGAACACAAGCCGAACATGCAGGGAGCACTTAGAGTAATAAAAGCTAACTACCAGATAGAAGGTCATATAGGGGAAAACACAGATTATCCATCGGGTAGAAGAAAGAAATATACGGAAAAATGGAAGGATCTACTGCCATCTTTATATTAGCTGATGTATAATTGTTACTGTGTAATTAACATGTCTTATGTGATGTATTTTTAAACCTGTCAAGTGTGAAATAAAAAAAAAAAAAAAAAAAAAATCCTTAATACGAGAGCCCTTTCATGTATTAGGCTTCTTTGTTTGCTCCCCCCACCACCATCCCCATTCTCCGCTACGCCTGGCTATTTTAATCAATGGCAGTGTGATAAAAGAGACCCCCATACCCACACCCTTACATTCAAACATAAAACAAATGCCAAACACTGCGAGATTGGGGGGGGGGGGGCGAATTTATGTTTTTGATTCTTCTTTGTTTTGCGACGAGAATGAAATAAAATTCACATTTTTATGGCGGATCAAGGTGGGAAAGGAGCGGCAGTCTGAATGTAATCCATGGCAAATGCTCCAGGGAGTTAGGAACCGAGGGGGGTGGGGGACAGTTTTATATGAATCTGGTGGGTGGGGAGGGGTGGAACGCGATGAGGGAGACATGTAGCATGCGGACATTGGATTCTGGTGATTGTCCACTTTGATCATAACGTCATACAATTTACTACAGTAATCCATTTCGTGGGAGATGGATTGAGGGAGGGAGGTGCCTGATATGACTCGGCATGACTCGGCATACAGGAGAAAGCAGAAGGGCGTTGGAAGAGGGGTGGGGGGGGGGGGGGGTCAAAGGCTAACCACTAAAAGAGTGGCAAAGTTTGGTTTGCTGATAGAATATTGTGAAAAAAAAATTGTGCAATCTACTGAGTTCAGTTACTTGTGCTGAATTACTAAGAGAATCCATTTCGCCTTTTTTTGGAATGTACACGTTATGAATTATCCACATGCCAAAATCAGGTTATTTTCAGGCGATATTAAGATGAACCCATTTATATAGGTGGGATTGATGTAATTTCATACCTAATATGACCGACCCAATAAGAGCGTTGTGACGATCGGCGTAGGTAGACAATGAATCAAGACCATACGAAAGCCAATTACGAATAATTTATTTTCATTGCACTTTTATTTGCGCTGTTTGGCATGATTAGCTGTCAATGCCACGCATTACGGAATGTAAACTTCTTGACAGACAATAACATGAAATATTGCAACATATGTAAGCTAAGATGGAGGCTCTCATATTACAGAAAAAAAAGATAGTATTGCTTTCTGCGAACTACGTGAAGTACAAATCCTCTCTGCCGATTACCAGCTAGTAGACTAAATCGCGGCAGATAATAGCACTCCTTCACACCGACTGAAACGCCAACATACAAAAGAAAGTACAAATATCTGATATAATATTACATCAGTAAGTTGAAGCCAAATTACTCAACAGCGAATCTGAGATACGGACAATATTCAGTACAAAACAAACGTAATGCGGATATGCCACAATGTTTAGCGGTCTCGATCGGCGTGCCGGGGGGAGTCTCTTGGAACAGCCGTATGATTGGATATTGGGGGTAATTAAAGGCGAAGATCCGCTCCTTAATGTATCCGTGTTTTCTCACCTAACCCTCCGGAGAACTGACTACGTGTATGCAGGCTCCATGCCACGATAGTGTGTGTATACACGCCTAACGTGCTTAGACCACTGGCGTCAGTGTGACAGTTGCTTTAATCAATCCGTGAAGATCGAAGGCAGGAGGCTACAAATAGCCGTACAGCCGGTACTTTCAGCCGATATTTAACATTGAGCATGATACCTTGACACACCGATCAAATAAGCCTGTGCAACTTTGTCCATCACATAGCGAAGCAATGAGAGGTCTACCGGAGCGGTGGCGTTGAGGGGGTAGTGCAATAACACATGTTGTCACTCCAATAACATATGGTAAACTGCATCTCATTAAATTGTAAAACGAACACACCAACAACTTGTAACAAGCCGATAACCTCAGTTAAAACATATAGATAACTGCACATAACAAGATTTTATCTAAAATGACCATGCAGGCAAAGTTGGCTCTATGTATCAAGAGATATAACGGTAGGCCTATCGCCATATAACACAGAGCTAAACAGGACAGGCCTATACACATGAACTCCACATCCCAGTAAAATCACATTGCAATAAAGCAGTCACAGTAATGTGACACAGAGAATATTTCATACCGGTAACTCTACTGCATACATTATTTATTTTTGCAGCCCACAATAGATCTAATGCTAAGATTAAATACTGTACTGTAATATAGCAATAACATACTTCGCATTCCATTAGCCGGGGATGCGCCTGGACAGATTTAACACTGTACAGATTCCCAGGTGAATAATACCAGAAATCAACATCTAACATTGAGATCAATGACAAAGTTATCACAGAAATACTATTACATAAATTATGTGCAGGTTTTGTCTATAATACGATTAACTGTCACACGTAGAGGTTGCATACCATGCGCCCGTGATCACCACGAGTTTTAATCCAGTTTTAAGAGCAGGGAGCCGTGAACCGCGAGAGACGAAAGACAAATCACCATAACAATGACAGGAGCAATATGTTGCGATAGTCTGTCGCAAACTTTGTCGTCCAATTTGTGCCTCTACTAGTGTTCATCAAATAAACACATGCAAATGATAACGAGTCACCGACACGGTTCACTAACCCGAGTGGCGTAACGTAACATTGAGAAAAGAACAACGCTATGTTACGTGTATGCAGTAACAAAACAACATATAGTGCTTTTGAACTGTGTAATTTGAGGCATATATTTTTCGGTAAACATTGCTACAGATGCGGTCTTCCCGAGACAGATGGCTTCTGTGGGAATGAAAACTGGAAATGGGCGCTACAGGAATACGATGAGTAGGTTATTGCTTTGTCATGCAATTGCAACATGATACACATTTGTCTCTGTAAAACATCGGAGGGAATAATTTATGTCTTCATTATTATTTAAAGAGGGCTTCGTATGGGGGAGGCGATGCAAACATCTGGTTCACATGTATCGCACCTCTTGAGTCAAATTAAGGTGGATAGATATTATTGTACAATCTTACCTGTTAAACCTATTAGTGCAACGTAACATGCATTATCGCGTGTCAAATTTCAAATTTCATCGCCATGTGTTTACCTAAATGTAGCAGTTGATAATCGGATTTTAAATTAACCCGCGCACATCTGAGCACAGTGGAAAATAGAAAAAGTAATATTTTCGACAAACAAACATGTTTGTGCTTTGCCTTTACGGATAAATTAATTCAAGAACGCACCCGGTTCCAACAATATTGATTGGTAAGTCAATATGAGAATATTGGTATAGCTACAAGCAAACAAGATGATTAGGTACATATGAAAAACTGTTATAAAGCTATCCTAGGTTCAAAGCCAAAGTCAGGCTCCAGGGTGTGCTCCTTTATAACGCATTCTAACAACGTTGACATAACGTTCTCTCTCTCTATGTATATAGATAATATAACAACGACATAACTAATCACGGTGAGACGTCGATACAAGTGTTTACGTACGTTTGTGAACAGTGGGCCAGCCTTGTATTGTCTAATACATCACAACCTATTCGACAGCGGTTCATTGACAAAAATGAAACGTACTCCTTTCGAAATTACCAATGGACGTACATTAGACTTTTTTAGAAGGATTATTAACTAAATATTATTAAAGTGAACCAGAGCGAGTAAAAGAAGTTATGTTTCCATCGATAACCAATTTGGTTACCGCCATCTATATATAGACACATATATATATATATACTATAATACGGAATCATGACACCTTGCTGCACCGCTTGCCGTTGACGGCGCTCAAGGTGATGGGGAGACGCGTGGACTCGGCTTGTCGGACCTTAATACAGACCTGCTCCATCTGGAGCAGAGACGCCTCCAGACTGTAAGCGAACACGTCGGACTTGGTGTCGCCGCACGTGAGGAAGGAGGAGACGCACACGACGATGAAGTCAGCCTGGAGGTTGTAGCAGGCGCCGTAACCGTCGGGCACCACGGGACCATAACATGTCAGGGAATCGATGGAGGAGGGCACCTGTAGTCAGACGTCAAAGGTCAAAGGTCAGAAGTCAAAAGTCAAAAGTCAAAGGTCAGATGTCAGTGGCCAGAGGTCAAAGGTGAGAGGTCAAAGCTCAAAGATTAAAGGACATAAAATAACTGATGGGTGCTCGATAGAATGCTTGAGATAAACTGATTCAGTGCCTAGATAACTAAACTACAGCACAAAGCGACGATTATGTAATGATGAATTACCATCATTTATATAATGTCATGACAGTTTGCCCATTGCCTTCTTGCATGCACCCGGAGAGGCGGACAGACATACGTACCTGGCTAGTGGACAGGGTGAAGTGGTTGGCTATCTTGTACGACTCGTCCGCGAAGATTTCCAGCATTTCCATTCCATGCTCAGAGGCCATCGCCCGAAGCCCCAGCAGATGATTGTCAATGCCGTGACCCAGGATGGTCTGTGGAGAGGTCAAGGTCCAGGTCAAGGTCAACGCAAGGTCCACAAAACATTTTATGTTAAGGTACACGCCAACGCACACGCTAGTTTTGGTTCCAGATATTAAAGAGGCGAGTTTTGTTCTTATTAGCATAATGATTATACTATGGTTATTATTATTAAGGCACCTCTGCCAATTACGAATACGTACTGACAAAAATCGCATTCTGGAATTTCATACAACGAAGATTGATCAACTGTAGTCACTCCGCCATTGGTTATACCTGAACAAGGATCTCCGTTTGACGCTTTACTGCTCTTCTAAGAAGTGCCATCTTTTCTTCGTCCTACAATGAATGGAACAGCTTACAATTGCTTGTCGGCCACAGTTTAACATCACTGCAGTGGTTGCAATACTATATCATGTTGAATTCATTTAATTAGTTTTAGCAAATTCAGTAAAGCAGTAAGAGCCATTTTTACACCGTATTCTAGTCTTAGATGTGAGTAGGTAAAGAAGGTTTATTTTGACACGGTCTGCTTGTCCTAGGTTTTGAGTGGGTCCAGGTCGGTGTCAAGGTCAAGGTCAGCGTACCGATTTGACGATCTCCCCCGTCATTGCGCGCACCCAGTCCAATGCTTCCTGGCTACATGCCCGGATGTTGTCCACGCGACCCAACCGGAAACGACGTATTGAGGCACTCTCGTAGGTCGAAACAAGTCTCTTGTGAATTCTGAATGAGTGGAGAGGAGCAAGGGTGGCTGTGTATTATGCTATATACAGTCAAGAAATTGAAAACCATAAATATAAGATGGTTAAACAGAGAATGCGTACTTAAAACAATATCAACAATAATATTGACAGAAAAATACAAAATGTGTCTTCCGGCTCATACAGCCAGTTTTCACACAAATAATTACTGTTAACATAACATAAAATATCTAATTTAACACACCTGTAGTAAGTCAGTTGAAGGGCAAGTTGCATGAAGGCATCGGGACTCATATTCATCGACTTGGGAAATTCTTTTCCATAATTGTTGAACCGTAGGACATAGAGGTCGGTGTTGTCGATAAGGCTACACCGTAAAGAAATAGAAGAAGTGCATGACGTGGAGACATCTTACTGGTTAAATAATCGTAGAGTCATTGAAACATAAAAAGGACCGTAAAGGTTTAGGTCATGGTGCATATTTCGCATATTTCTTCTTTAACCTTGATTGACTTTTCGCGCATCAAAATATCACGACGAAACTTCTAATGATATTTAGCAGTTGTTTTCAGCATGACTCAATCTATGCCTATGTGAGCTGCATTCAAGTCACCACCGGAATAATACAGCCATATTGAAACAGATACAGCTCTACGGATCGTACCAATAAAGAGAATCGAGAGACCTGATGTCAAGACACATAGCTATCTATAATCTCATCAATATATGGCATTGTTTGCCACGGGCCAGCAGCCGTACCTGTCTGTCGCCTTCATTGCCTCGTCTATGTCCCGTCGAAGTGCATCCGTCAACTTCCATTTCAACTTCCTTGGGTGAGCAAGCTCACAGATGGATTGCATGCGGGCTAACTTCCGCGATCTTACCTCCTCCCTGAAGCGACACAGGAAATACACGAACTGTTGAAGGTTGGCAAGCTCATGTGGTTGTCCGTCGACGAAATGGTTTCCGCCTCGACGCAAGTATATAGGATCTAAACTAATAATACGACATCGGAAACCCGTCAACCTCGAAATGTCAATGGGAAGTCGATAACAGTCACTAATATAATATCTCAGGAGGGCAGATCCAGAATTTAAAAAGAAAGAGGGCTGGAGGTCCATTGGGCACTTTGGTTTGAATTAGGTCTCCATATACTCAAAGACCGCGGATGTGGAGGGGGGGGATCCGCATTTCAAATAAGGAGAGGAGTCGGTTGGGGGAGGAGGGTGCGGTGGGGGTGGGGTGGGGGGGGGCAGGCGCCAGATACACGTTTAAATTTACTCATATGGCAATATTCTTTCGCTGACAAACATTCAAAATGTTTGATATGCCAATGATAAAGTTTAGGTTCACACTTATCGTACGCACACAATAACAGGGCATGTTACTAAACCACTTTTAGGGGCCAAATGAGTGCATCTCATACGGGTCTGTGAATTAACATTGACATTGTCAGATATAACGTGTCCAAGACATTTTTTCAAACCATTTTGAAAAGCATAATGCAGGTAGAAATGAAGACTTTAAAACTACTCACGTGTGCAGCATTAAAACTACTCACATGTACAGCTTTAAAACTACTCGCATGTACAGCTTTAAAACTACTCGCATGTACAGCTTTAAAACTACTCACATGTACAGCTTTAAAACTACTCACATGTACAGCTTTAAAACTACTCACATGTACTTGAGAAGGTGTTCGACTAATATGGTGACCGCGATGCCCTCTGCCGGTGAATGTTCGTAACACAAGCCGCAAGCCCCGTCCTCGCCCACTACGAACTGTGGGTAAAAAACACGGCAAGGTTCACTGGCAGTGAAACGCTAGAACTTGTGAACTTGTTACAGGTAGACGTTGAATCAGTGCTAGTATGTATCATAATTAGTTTGCTCACTATTGACACATATTATGGGAGTAATGGCATCAACGCTTATGCTACATATTGATATATTTTTTTAACATTTTCATAATGACCTAATGGGTAATGATTTTCATAAGTCCTGTTGGGATTCAATGATAATAATAAGCCAAAGAACCATTCACAAAATGATAATGAATATTCCAATGTTATTGGCATCAACAAAATTAGACCAGTCTATTACCAACATTTGAAAAAAACATTTGTGTTTAGAATCTCGCTATATGGACCTGCATCGTCTTGTCGAACCACCGGTTACACGTGTTCTGGGCTGTGCCGTGGCCGTGCAGCATCTGCTTGGCGAGGGACACGTCGTCCCGGGAGCCCAGGTCCGTGTTGGCGTCATGGTTGTAGTAGGTGGGCACGGCGCGGTCCAGGCACACCACGAAGATACAGCGCTCCAGCTGATCCAGACTGTCACGGTTCGCGCTATCTGCTGCAGATCAAGAAGAGAAGATCGAGCAACGCGCTGATTGGTAAATGTTGGTAACATACTTGTGGTTTAGGCCGCTTCTGTGCACGCACGGGCTAAATACAAGGACTAAACCGGGCCAAGGAGCCTTCCGGGACGATGAAGGATAGATAACTGGATGAAAAATGCTCCAGATGAGGTGCCTGGGCCCGGATTTGAACTTAAAGCTACATATATAACTATGTACCGTCTATATATGCTGTGTACCGTCTATTTATGCTGTGTACCGTCTATGTATGCTGTGTACCTTCTATGTATGCTGTGTATCTTTCATTATCTGTCTACGTATCAAGTGCAGGCAAGGACAAACAGTTGAAACGAGTTTTTGTAGTGACACTTTTTCACTTGTGACAGCATAAACGAAACTATTTCCCGCTACACCGGCTGTTACCTTCCATGAGTCTCATCCGAGACTTGGCCCAGCGGTCCCTGCGGGCGGCCGTCAGAATGCCGACCTTCTGAGCCTCGTGCTCGCCTTCATCGGCCATCGTGACAATCCGCTTCAGCTGGGCGTACAGATTGTCATTGCTCAGGCGCATCCCGCCCAGAGAAAGGTCAAGGGCGAAGAACTGGAAGATGACACGGTTAAGTTACACGCGTGGCCACTTTCTAAGGTTTAAAATAGTCTATGAACATATATCGTTTGATAAATACTAAATTCACTGTTTGTAATACCGTCTATTAACATATATCGTTTGGTAACTACTGAATTCACCGTTTTTAATACCGTCTATGAACATATATCGTTTGATAACTATTGAATTTAGGATTTTAATAACGTCTATTAATTCGTGTTGTTTGACCAATGAAGACTTCTGTGGCTTTACTGTTATCTACTGGCTACGTTTTTGGCACTTTTTGCCATTATTTTATCGACATACTCTCGCGATTGCATACTGGCATGTTACAATGTAGCCTTTCAGAATGACAGTACCGTTAAACCCCAATAAGAAATTAAGAAATCAACAATCAACAAAAATTGTTGTACGAATATGATATGTTGGGACCCAGGTTGCTGGTCATAATCCTTGTGTAGCAATTTTTTGCGATCGGTCATCCAACATTGAAATAAATTAAAATGACATGTTGTTGTTTTATGCCACTTTAGTGCACACGAAGGCTATACCAAACAAAGAAACACTCCGGGACTACGACATGGGGTTGGATGAAACATGACCCTAGAACAGGTGTCAGGGTTCGAACCCACGACCTGTTGATCTACACCTCAGTCTGGTTACCAACTGAGCAATGGATGCGCCTCCCAGATATTGGTCCACATGGCTGGCTATATAGCTAAACGCTAAATGTGTCTACCTTTGGAAGAGGCACTAAATGTGAAGGTCTCTGCAATGCCTCACCTGGTCTTTGACGGCGACAATGATGTGTTCGGATTGAAGTGAGCCAGAACTCGACATCGTGGCTAGTGAGTCTTTGTGCGCGCCCGGAACGCGGTAAGTGGAGAAGAGACGGTAATACTGTGCCATGCAGAGGGGTTGTCCTTTCTCCCGACTCCTCGCCCGGTCAATGGGCAATGACCACCTAGCGGAATCACGCAGACGTCGTTATAAGGTATTATCACACAAACAACGTCTATCATATAAACTATTATTTATTAATTGATTATTTTATAAGCGATGGTTTGGCATCTTATGCCATTGGATAATTTTATGATCAAATGTAACGTACTATATGGTTGTCATACGTCAGACTATATACAGCTATCTTATACCGTTGTATCCTTCTTTATTGTGCGACGATAGCGATTATGGTTAATTCGAGACCGACACCGGCGACAGTTTCATACTGTCATCACATCCATGTACTGTCTTTTGATCCCATTCTCAGGTTTCATATGCAACGTGCAACCGACGTTAAATGATGTTTCTTCAGTATTTAACTCACGTTCGTCTTAATCAGTTTTGGGTGTGACATGGAACTGTCAGCAAACTAGCCATCTAGGATAGACCGCGTCAGGAGGTCTGTTAATCATGCCGAATGAGCAGAAATGTGGTCTATCATATGTTTATACTCTACCACCAGGGCAACGACAAGGCAAATGGAGGTATCTTCATGATATATAACGTGTCAAATACTTGTTTAGAACCTCGAATGGCAGAAACACACCCCGATGTCGATTACTTGCTTATAGTCTAGAGTGTACTTACGTGTCAATGACCTGTTTGTAGTCTAGAATTGCAGAAATAAGTCGAGCCGCGAATCTGTAATCATATATCATCATTTTTTTCTTAATTCATAATCCATATTTTTTATTATGTTTAAGATCTGCCCTAAAATCTGGTACTATGTGAAGTATGTTCTGGCGTCAAACTCAATAAACTCAAGTGCTACTGCGACACTAAGACTAGACTTTGTAGTGGTTTGACTAAGATAAAAGCTATTATCAAAAGGAAAAGGTCTTAATTTTGGGTTTAATATTTGAGTACTGCTGCACAATACGTGATCTTACTAAAATATGTTCTACATGTGGATATACTACGCTGGCATGACATGGTCTACTTCTGGAAGTTAAGCTCTGTAAAGGTACCTGAGCTGTTCACTTCTGTCCTCGAAGTTCATCCTAGGAAAGACCATGCCTGGGTTGGAGTTGATTGGGAGTGGGGCAGGATTTTGCATGTACATGTCATTGATCCAGAGTGGTCCAGCCTTGAGCGCAAACAGGAAAAAAGCAACAATTCCCAAACATCAAAGGTAAAAATATTGTAATATAATCAAGTAACGAATCCATCAAAGCCAGACAGAGACATGTCCCAAGTGATCAGAGTGATTAATGGCTGGACGGGCGGAAGTTTGTCTCGGGTTAAAGGTCAACGGATACTATTTTGCTTTTGCCACATTTCCCATGAGTGCGCTATTCTTGGTGAACATAATTCACTCCGGGAGCCGGTGAAGGTTTTCTAATGTAAAATCAATCATTTAATTCCTTCGCTCTAGTAGGAATAGAAGCTTTCTGGCTATCAATCCATTCATTGTTAATGATTTAAAGGCGGCATGTTCATGCAACAGATATCGGATACATTAAAGGAAAATCGAAATGAGTGGAGCCTCGATGGAATTGCATTACAAAATATGATTTCATTATAGTCTTCGCAACTCTTTGGTCTCAATCAATAGATTGTTTCTGTTTTATGAGATTAACTGGATTAATTTACTTCCAGTATTGGCATTTTCCTTTGCATAATTGCAAAAACGTTTGAAATTACTTTTCGCACAGAACACTTTTAGTCGGTACACAAAGTACAATTCCGAGATAATGCACTTCCGGTTTAACATTGGGAATGATACACACGCATTATAGTTGCGGCATAACGCTGCCAAAACCAGACCAGCTCAAAATGAAGAACTAGGACACCAATTATTTACACGTACCCAGTTCTCTTGTGTTTCAGCAAACTCCTTGAGTTTCTTTTGCAGGTCATCCCCAACACCTCTCTTTTCGCCGAATTGCTCCACCAATGTTTTCGTGTTCTCATACTGCTCCTCGGACACGACCGGTCGAATCGTCCGCAGGTACTTCTCCAAGGTCTCGTGGAGGTCAGGGATGGGTAATTTAGGCAGAGGTTTCTGAAAGACGTCACCAATTGGAAAGATGTTACTCTTACTTCATAATTTACCACGTGAAAAGTAGTTCACAAATGAAAACATGGCATGGGAAACAGATAATTGCTGAGAAGTTAATTGCATCCACGATGGTCCAGACTCTGTGACGGTCCGGAAGAAAGTCCGGTGTTACCACATGGCTATGATTATCGCATGTCGGCATCCACAAACTATATAAATTCGGAACCTCCAAGTTCGCGAAACTCTCAAATGTCGCAAGAACATTAATCTCGACGTGTTTGGTAAATAGGCATACCATGATTTCTCTGGATGCCGTTCCTGATATGGGCCTAATATACATCGCCTAATAATATATCGTTCAGTGAGTCTGTAAAACCCCTTCGGGTCCGTCTCTGTCGGTGGCCGGGTCGCCTGTAATCTACGTGGGTTGTGAACAGGCCTTCATCACTGGCGCCCTCTGTCCTGTCAGAAGGAGTGGGTGGGGAGAAGGAGGAGGATGAGGGGGGAGGTGGGAGGCGAGGAGAGGGAGGTGGAGGGATCATTGCAGGTGACAAGGGCTACAGAACTCTCTACATTGCCAGGCGGGCTACTGAAGAGAGTTACTCAGTCCTAATTTGAGATTTCCCTCTGGTGCATTGTCGACTACAATTGTAGGCTGGGCTGAGTTGGGGAGCGGGGGGTGGGGGTGGGGAGGGGGGTGTTCGATAGGTCCTTGGGGTTATGACGTAATCCGCGTATGGCCCGAGGCCCTTTGACTGGAGGGCAGTGCGCATCGTCAGCGATAATCCCGCAATTGTAAAGTGATCGGCATGCTACAAAGTGACCGATTAATCGATTTTGCGAGAAAGATGTGATTATTAACTACAGTTCGATATTACTAGTTTGCAGAGACATTTTGGCATTTTGCCAATTTGCGTCACCGCCGTACTACGATAATTACGACTTTATTCCAATGTAATATATTAGAGCTTACACTTTGTCTTGGCCGCCTGGCGAGTCTGTGTGTACACATGTTGTTATAATACGCTGTTTAATATATCCCATATATGTACATAACGGGGCATTGAGTATAATCTGGCGTCGGAAGTGCACTACACTTCAAATCCAATATGGCGCACATTCTTCCCACGAAACTCGCGCATGTATTCTGGTCATACTGTGGTACCGGAAACGTCACTATACGGTGTCACTACGATGCTGTTTGGTGGACTATGGTCAAAAATCAGCAATCGACGTTGCTCCACGTCTTATTTTAGGTGTGGTGGAAAAAGAAACCTTTACCAAGGAATCGCAAAACGGTCGCTCGGTCGCCGCTCCAACCAGAACTAAAGAGATCTTCGTACGCCTTCAATCCCTCCGCTTGAGGAGGGATTGAACCATGTCATGTCATGAACCATGTCACTGGCGGAGCCAGTGACATGGTTCTGTTTGGACCCTCAGCGCGGTCTCCGCGTTAGGAATGGAATTGGAAAGTTGAGAGCCCGAATATCTAATCAATGCCACTGATAAAAAATAAAAAAGTAATTTCGCGTTTTTCCTGTGAATTTCCCGAGTGTACTGGCGACGCAACAACAACAGTTTCAGCTCAACAGAAATGAACAGAACTTCAAAGCTGCCCCCCCCCCCCCCCTCGTGGCCGCATCAATAGAAATACTTCCGCATTACTGGATATTCTGACCAATTTGCGGATCAGCAACTCTCCGTCAGAGGCAAAACAATAACACCTTGCGGTAATTTAAAGCAGCCTTCCAGGGAAAACATTACCTAATCAAGTTTTATAAGCTGTTTATGACCCCCGAACTGCTAAAATCTCGACTTGAGACCCGTCGTACAGGTTGGAATAAATTGCTCTTAACGGGGGTCCCAAGGCGGTTGACAGGGTGGCACGCACTTTAAAAGGACCCTCGTGCGGTGAGTGATCGCCTCCCAGCGTCGAACATGTTTTTCGCCAGCGACGACTGTTAGTACTTTCTTTACAGAGGGTCTTTTTTTTCATAGTCTGCCCGCGAAGAACAAACTGCCGTCATATTGTATAATAGAAGAAAAAGAAAAAGAAACCACTAGTATCAATCAACCGGAGAACGACCGGCGAGGGTGTGAAATGAAAGGAAAAAGTCGCTCTGGCGAAGACCTCCCCATCTCCACTGCTGTATGATAAGAAACGAATGGCTGGGGGAGCCTAATATCGCTCATTGCTCCCTCGGGGTCCAACGTGTGAATCCCGTTGCCACGTGGCATGGAGTCCAGAAAGCGGTAGGTTCACACAACGTTGGGTTGGGAGGTCGATGACGCGACGTGTCAGCAGAGCTCGGCTGCTCGGGCGGGGTCCATTGTGCCTCGCTTTGATATTCCATCCCCGAATACTGGGACCGCCATTTCAGGGCTATATACAAGAAGTAATTTCGAAAAAGTTAGTGAATCTCCCGGTATAAAAAGTGATACGCCCTCCGCGCCGCCAGCCAACTTCCCTAATGCGGTTGCCATTCATCGTTTAGGTGCCCACCGTCTTAATTAAAAGGGGCCAGCGCGACAGCTCAGTGGGCTAGAGCGCTCGCATTGAGTGCTCTGGTCACCTCAGAGCCTAACGGTACGTGGGTCGGTGGTTCGAGCCCTGCTGTGGCCATGTCTGTGTGGTCGCAGGATAAAGATCCCATGTCTTTCTTCGTAAAGAGTAGGGGGTTACCCCCGGGGACATGGCTCCACTCTCCCTTCCTTCTCCCATTGACGCGATATGACCAAATGTGGTTAAAGCGCCCTGAATAACCAACCAATCATCTTAATTAAAATCTTGCAAAGGCGTGCCTCTTCAGCGGCATACACTCCCCAGCGGGTTGATAAGTTATCCCCCTCTTAAGGTGACAATTATGGGACAAACCATTGAGGCGAAGAATAAGGAAATATTTTTTGAAGATAATATAAAACTAAGCATATGTTTTAGGTACAGGTGATTCCATGAAATCTTTAAAAACGTGTTCATCAAAGTAATAAAACTGAGGTCCGGTGACTTCACATTTGCCTCTTTGTCTTCCAATGGCTTCCCTCCTTTTTCTGCCGTCTCCCATTGGCTTCCATTCTTTTTCTCCCGTCTCCCATTGGCTGTTCTTCTTTCTCTCCCGTCTCCCATTGGTTGTTCTCCTTTCTCTCCCGTCTCTCATTGGCTGTTGTCCTTTCGCTCCCGTCTCCCATTGGCTTCCATCAATTCGCTCCCGTCTCCCATTGGCTGTTCTTCTGTCTCTCCCGTCTCCCATTGGTTGTTCTCCTTTCTCTCCCGTCTCTCATTGGCTGTTGTCCTTTCGCTCCCGTCTCCCATTGGCTGTTCTTCTTTCTCTTCCGTCTCCCATTGGCTGTTGTCCTTTCTCTACGGTCTCCCATTGGCTGTTCTCCTTTCTCTCCCGTCTCCCATTGGCTGTTGTCCTTTCGCTCTCGTCTCCCATTGGCTGTTCTTCTTTCTCTTCCGTCTCCCATTGGCTGTTGTCCTTTCTCTACCGTCTCCCATTGGCTGTTCTCCTTTCTCTCCCGTCTCCCATTGGCTGTTCTCCTTTCTCTCTCGTCTAGCACTGGCTTCCGCGTTGTTTCTCCCCGTCGCCCGTCGGCTGCTCTCTTTTCGCTTCTTCTCCCATTGGGTTTTCCCCTTTCTATACCACTTTCCACTGTCTTCACTCCTTTCTCTCCCGCCCCATTGGCTCCCCTGCTGACATTGACTCCCCGTTGTATTCACCGTCTTTACATTTCTTACCATTTAGACCTACACATTCAAACAGAAGTGGACCCAGGATAATTCGGTCAGCAGATCTCATGCTCCGTGGCCTGGGTCTGAGGGCTGGGCGGAGGGCTCGGCGGGGGACCGGATGGAGGGCTGGGCGAAGGGCTGGGCGGAGGGCTGGGCGGAGGGCTCGGCAGAGGGCCGGACGGAGGGCTGGGCGGAGGGCTGGGCGGGGGACCGGATGGAGGGCTGGGCGAAGGGCTGAGCGGAGGGCTGGGCGAAGGGCTCGGCAGAGGGCCGGACGGAGGGCTGAGCGGAGGGCTGGGCGAAGGGCTCGGCAGAGGGCCGGACGGAGGGCTGGGCGGAGGGCTGGGCGAAGGGCTCGGCAGAGGGCCGGACGGAGGGCTGGGCGGAGGGCTGGGCGAAGGGCTCGGCAGAGGGCCGGACGGAGGGCTGGGCGGAGGGCTGGGCGGAGGACTCGGCAGAGGGCCGGACGGAGGGCTGGGCGGAGGGCTGGGCGGAGGACTCGGCAGAGGGCCGGACGGAGGGCTGGGCGGAGGGCTGGGCGGAGGGCTAGATACGGACAGACATTAAAATGCGGAGGCCGGCATTGGGCCCAGGGCGTGACAGGAGTATGTGGTCGAATAATCGGAACAGCAAGACATTATTCAATGCCGGCGATCGAGGTTGGGTGACAAAAGAGGCAAGGGTAGGGGTCAGGGGTGATTGGGGTAGTTGGCGGAATTGTCATGGATTGGCGGATGGGTAAGGGAGAAAAGGGGTCGAGTGGCGAGTGCTGTGGAAGAGGGGTGGGGGGCAAGGGTGGGGGGGGGTGGCGAGGGTGGACGCGGGCTTGTGCTGCTGACCTCTCCTTCCAAGGGCGATGTAACTGATAATGAAGTCCAACCCTGGGCGGTATAAATCAGCGGCCGGGAGACGGGACTGGGCCCCCGAGGGCGTCCAGACTGAGGGAGACCGGGTGGGAGGGGGAGGGGGTGTGGGGAGGGGCGAGGGTAGGGAAAAGGCGGGGCAAGGGTGAAATGTGACCAAAGTAACCAGGAGGCCGTGATGGGGGGAGGATCCTAGAGGTTGGGTGAGGGGGTAGGGGAGTGGGAGCAAGGAGCGGGGGGTGTGGTGGACCGCACCAACCGGTAGAAATGGTGGGGTGGGGGAGGATTGGGTTGAGAGGTGCGAGGGGCGCGGGAATGGGCGGGGGAGGGAGCACACTGAACTGGGTTTGTGAGGAGTTGTGTGGGTAGCTCAAGAGAATAGGTTGCTACGACGGTCCGGTCTAGGAGCGGGCTGGCGCTCCGGGGTGTGGAGGAGGGGAGAAGTTAGGAGTAGGGGTAGTAGGGGGCTAGAGGATGGGGACTGGGGGCCGGGGGCCGTGGGCCGGATG
>OZ025251.1:27762129-27800350 GCA_964019135.1 Arenicola marina | reverse complement strand
ATCGGGATCCGTATCCCCCCTCCCCCCACCTCCCTTCCCGGCCCTGTGTTCACCCACCACCTGTCCACCCCGTACAGCTCCCTACCTCCTTCACATCTCGACTCTCCACTCTCCAGTCGCCTTCCTTACCCTCCCGCACCCGCCCTACCCCCCCTCCACCCGGCCGCCTCCACGAAAGCCGCCGCCGAGGCGACCGACCGCGGCAGTGGAAGTGTCAGCCCCCGACGTCTGATCTCTCGCCTCCGATATTAGCCGTCATGCCGGCAGTGGCGCTGCGATCGATCTCTGTCCAACTAGCGCGCCCCCAACGGAAACCACGCAAAACGCTTCGCGAAAGAAGCGAACGAGCCGACGCCTGAATATTGAACGAAATCCATGGCCTCAATCAGAGCAAGTTGAAGGCAGTGTTTCCTCTATTTGATGTGTCTGGGTAAACTCGGAGGCCAGTTGCACCGAGCGGTATGAGCTTTGAAGAATATGACAGGCACCACATTAGTATCAAATTAAATGTGTGGCTATTGTTATTACTTCATCATTATATCATATTATGTACGCAAAGAAGTTTTTTTCATTGTATTAAAATAACTCCCCAGTTAGACACGTTCATTACAACGACAGAAGAAATGCATTAAAAGAGTGGCACCTTGTAGGAAGAGAAAAAACCCCAGTATTTAGCAATTCTAAAAGGCTACCAACAATGACTACAAGGAGGCGTCCAGTTAATGCGCATAGAATCTTAAATTAGATTAGACTGAGTACAAAAGACTGCTTTCCTGTTCACCTGGCTCCACGCCGTTCTTGATCTGACCCATTGACGTGTTGTGAGGGACCTCCATAAGTTTAAGCGTCACGCACAAACCAACTAACTAAAGGAAGGAATCAAACCTGTAACATTTTTACTGCCTTAGAGTGTTAGTGGCACAATTTTTTTACTCCAGTTAACTTTGCTTATGAAAGATAAACGAATAAGAATGTGTTTCCATGGGAGTTAATTTTTTTATTTCACGGAAATCACTGTACGTCAGAGCAGCAAAACTGAGTCCCCAATAATGTACCAAGATTGATACGTGAGCTTTGATGCAGTACGTAGGCATCTGTTGTCAAGGGTGTGTAATGTTCTCATGGTTGAGTGCTTTTCGTTGAGCCAATGAGCAGAGAGAATGTGAGTCGCAATGTAAAAGCACATGCGTTTGTATTTCTCTTAGACGTCATTTTCCTCGCTCCCAAAATAACAATTGGTAGATGCGAAAAAATAAGTGGAAAAAATATTCCCTTCTACAATTTGGGGCGTTATAACGGCAGCAACTGCTTCAACGTGATCTGCCCACAAAATCTCACTGAACGCTTCATATTAATATTACTGCGCCTTCAAACGGAACAAGACTAGTTACATTCTTCAGCTTCACGATCCATATCTCGATCCGTGTTATAAATGTGTTGGGACTCACCCTGTTTGTTTACATGTTTATTTCATTGATATATTTATATTGTTATATATGTACATACATGTATATAGATTAATATACAGTAACTGTTATATATAACTCCGTGCTATAGTTGCCATTTACGTAAACCGCCCTCGACATATGGCCAGTATGATGTATGTAAGCTCCCAATATGTATATTTGAACAACATGTACATGTTCATTGCTCCTCATTGCCTTTATGAAGAGGTATCGATTCTTCTATGAACGTTGTTTGCCCAGTTGGCCGAGTTGCGAAAAACTCTCCTGAAATCTCGTTACTTACAGGAGTTGTTTCGACGGTCTACCGCTCCCCAACCGAAGATTGAAGAAAGTAAGAGAAAAAAGAAAACCCACCAGTAGTTTTCCCTTGCTCCAGACTATAGGGGATAACATCGATGTAACATTCTTTTTGTTTGCGGGGAAGAGATGGTGCCCAGAATCCACCCCATTGGGTGTTGCGACTCCAAATGAGCCCCCCCCCAACCCCACTCTCCTGGCCTGCCCCCGACCTGCCTCGCGACCTCTGCCCCCCCCCCCTCCTACCCCCCCCCCCCGCAACGCGCCTGACACCCCCCCCCCCCCACACACCGCCTACCCTCCCCTCACCTTGGCCTCCGTCTGCGTGGACAAGCGACACAGGCCCCGTGGGAGAGCGACACAGACCCTGTGGGAGAGCGACACAGACCCTGTGGGAGAGCGACACAGACCCCGTGGGAGAGCGACACAGACCCTGTGGAAGAACGACACAGTCCTTGGGGGAGAGCGACACAGAACTTGTGGGAGAGCGACACAAACGCTGTGAGAGAGCGACACAAACCCTGTGGGAGAGCGACACAGACCCTGTGGGAGAGCCACACAGACCCTGTGGGAGAGTGAGTGACTGAAGGAGAGAACGAGAAGAAGGATGGATGCAAAGAGGAGACAAAAAAACGAAAGAGAGACAAGGACAGAGCTAGAGAGAGGCAAAGACAGGGTGAGGGATTGAGATGCACTGACAGCGGGAGAGAGAGAGACCAAGACAAGGACTGTGGAAAATGAGGGTGTCCACATCGTTTTGCAGTGAAATCCGGCCTCTACACTGGAAAGCAGGTGCAGAGACCCAAATACAGTTCCCCCCCCCCCCCAGCCCTACTCCAGGTTTGCCAAGTAGAAGGACCACTTCGATATATATGGTGCAATCCCTCTTTGTTCGTTTGGCAGGTCTCAACATGGACAAGGTATAATTAATATTTCATCAGTTCGCATTGCTTTTTACAGATATTGATAACTGATCGGCGACTCGTGACGCGTACCTGTCTACCTGGGTACGTCAATGGGTCACACTACAGAGAAAAACCGTAACGTGGTCCGGCTCCGATTCCATGACCTATCGATTTGGGCTAGTGCACCACTACACCAAGGCGGCCCCCGCAGTGGAGCGGGTAGCTCTTGAGTGGTATCCACACACCACAAGTAGCTTACGCAAGTCAACTAAGTGGAACATTTGTCGAGCGATTATCGGGTTCAAAATGGAGAACTATTCATCCAAGATGTGGCTTTTATGAATTAAGAAAATGTTTAAATCATATTTAATATGCTTTCTTGATCATGAGCACCACGACAGGGACCTGGTGAAGCTACGATGAAAACGAGCTTTTCGTGCGTATGCTAAGTGTGATTTATGAATACGTCTGTTGGGGCCCAAAACGTCCTCTAAACGGTTAGCAATAAAATCTAATAAAATGAATTGGCCTTTTATGCCGTTTGGCTCACACAAGGGCCAAGCGGGGCCATGGAACCTCCTTGGGCCATGGAACCTCCCTGGGCCATGGAACCTCCCTGGGCCATGGCACCTCCCTGGGCCATGGAACCTCCCTGGGCTATGGCACCTCCCTGGGCCATGGAACCTTCCTGGGACATGGAACCTCCCTGGGCCATGGAACCTTCCTGGGACATGAAACCTCCCTGGGCCATGGAACCTCCCTGGGCCATGGAACCTCCCTGGGCCATGGAACCTCCCTGGGCCATGGAACCTCCCTGGGCCATGGAACCTCCCTGGGCCATGGAACCTCCCTGGGCCATGGAACCTTCCTGGGACATGGAACCTCCCTGGGCCATGGAACCTCCCTGGGCCATGGAACCTCCCTGGGCCATGGAACCTCCCTGGGCCATGGAACCTTCCTGGGACATGGAACCTCCCTGGGCCATGGAACCTCCCTGGGCGATGAAGGCTGATTGAGTGATTGGATGATACAAGGCAGGATGATGCGGGCCCGGATTCGAACAAAAGACATATTGCGCTGCTGTCTACTGCGCCAACCAGTGCCCCAATAAGGCCCCCAGACTGACAGGTTAGCAGTGAATCATGAACGGTAATCTTTGAGCTGAGAACTCTTATCGGAGATCACCTGAAATCTTGTCATGTAGTTTTCTTGTTACTACAGACTCAAAGCATGTCCACTGTATTATAGTACGTAAACGTAGAAACATAAACATTGTCTTCCTGAATTTGTCAACAACAAATAATTCAGTAAATGACCATACATTGAAATTAGTTTGTTAAATGATAAATTAGACATGACAAATGAATGTTAAGTAGATAGCAATAATTACCCTAAGGTCCCACATGGGGTATTCCTCTATGTCGATGGAAGTGACTCTTTCGACGTACTTCCTGACCGGGTGGGGCGATACACCGCCCTTCGTGACGGTGGGGTGGCGCAGGGCCATAGGGACAACGGGGGGAGGGGGTGGTGCTAGAGGTGTCGATGTGTGGGGGTCGGGGTGGCGACGAGGACCTCGGGGTCGGCGAGTGGCTTTCGATGAATGGTCAGAGGTGACGACGGCGGCTGGAGTTCCGGGCCAGTCGACGAGTTGTTCTTTGCTCTGGAATCCATAAACAATAATAATAATAAAAATAACAGTGACAGTAGTTTGTATTCTTATAATGTACTGCTGCTATACACACAGACACACAAGCAAAAAAAACAAACGATAAAAAACATATTTCATCAGAGTGGCTATACGTTTACAGGCACATGAGAAAGATATACAGTCACAAATGCGTAAAAAATGAAGTAAGACAATCAGAACATATATGAATGAAGAACACCTGGAGTTATTCCTTCGTGTATCCACTCTAGACCTGTAGGCGCTGCTGCTGCGACCGTCTATCCTATCAGATGGAGATAACCCGTTGCTTCTCCCGTGGTAGCATGCAATCTATGGTCAGTCGCGTATGGCCGCTTCCTTTCATGAATATAACCGTTATGTTGTCTCACGTGCATCTTTGGCACTGCTTATATAGTCACATGGCACGTCTCCTAGTAACCTAGGAGACAGTCAACGTGAACCATTGATCAGTCCGCTCACCTCAGCTAAAGGTCATGGTCACACACCCTCATATACCGTGGCCTACTCCTGTAACGCAACGGCCAAATAGTAAACAACTAAATGCATGTTTGATGACACAGTATTCTGTTTCTCGAGGAGTCAGAAAGGGAATTGGTAGTTCGATATGTAGCGCAAGAACTGGGTTGGCGCATGGCTTAGCGTTGGTCATCAATATTGTAGTGACACCGTGGTGCAGGATAAACACATTGCATCGAGACTGGCAGTGCGACCCACCTGTTCTTCATATTGTATTCGCGGACATGCATGAACGGTTGACCTTCACGCTAAGGGGTTTGATTCAATAATTACGAGCAACATTGCGATATGAGTCAATGGCCAACCGATAGCAGAAATAACAGAAGCTAAAAGTAACGGAAATAAGACCCAAAGGACAGCGACAATATACCCAACAATATATAATATTGGAAACAATGAATAAAAATTGTTATCCTCATGTCCCCGCAAATGTGCAGGCATCAGTTACGATGCAGCCATGATGCGTCAGAAGGATACAGTTTGAATGCATTTCTGGAAATAAATCCTCTGGTAGCCATGTTCCTTGTCTAAATCGGTTGATATCATTATACGATTCTGTATGGATACATTTCAGTCGATAATCTCAGGCTTCGAGCAATGTAGCGCTAATTCAAGTCTTAAATTTACTTAGATCTTGTGACCGGTATTGGCCACATCAAATGTTGAGATGATATGGTTATACAGGGTCGCGGTAGGGCGACCAGAGTCAAAGTGCACTAGGCCCAGTCTGACGTGTAATCCGAGTCTTGGGTTTGACGTGAGCTACTCGTGACCGCTTTTGCCACATCAATACTGAGGACGACCTGTGTAGCTGTGTCAATGTGCCCTTGGCCCGAAATAGGGTCTGTAAGTGACGTCACAGACAGCGCGCGCTCACCTCTAAAAACAACCGTTCTGGGTACAACGCGTCAGCGGGTCCCTATACTTTACTATGGGCCTCAAACTAGACTCACTGATGTTTGAGATATGAATGCAATGTTAGATTTGAAAACGATATGGAATAAATGTTTGGGGGTGTACCTTCATACTCGTACTAGTTTTAAATCGCAAGACGCTGGTTTTCTGTGCGTTTCACACCACTACAAAGAGCTCCCTATGCTTTGTATATGGGGCGGTGAAGCGTCATGTACCCAAAACCGAATTCGCTGGAGGTGAGCGCGCGCTGTCCGTGATGTCACTTACATACCCTATTGTATTGCCGAAAATGATCCATCTCCGCTGTGTCTGCGGGAGTCTATTCATATGTGTAAACGCATTGCATACGGCATCAACTTTCAACCGTTCTTTCCCCGTACAGAAGCTTTCGTTCTCTTTGAGTCTGTTCACTCTCTATGATTAGACTTATGTACTGAATGATATAAATATCTTTATATCTTACATGGCAAGTATGATGACTAACGATATTTTAAAACAATTCGGCAGCGTAACTTCTTTGACAGAGATTCTTATAAAAGGATAAGTGAAGATGATGAATGTTTGGAACTCAATTTCATACAGCATTCCCCATATGTTGACGTTGACTCAGAAAATACTGTATTGAACAATGAGGGTAAGTTTAATCTATTGAGCCTAAACGTCTGTTCGTTATCGGCTAAATTGAATGAATTGATATTTGGGCATCAGAATATCACATTTCAAGCTCTAAGATTCTAGACAACAATGCGGATCATTCCAGCTTTGATATTGAAGGGTTTCATTTAATATATCAAGAAAAAATATGCAGTGCTTATGGGGGGTTTAGGGCGGGAGGGTCAGTTCATTTAAGTTACAAATGATTCAAGGAAGAAAGACCTGATTATTGGTAATGTTTATAGGCTTCCTTAAGATTTAGTGGTGAGTTATGCATTTTTTACGAATAAACTGTCGGCAACGTTGTCGACAATAAATCTGACAAGTAACATTGTTATTGTTGCTGGGGATTATAACATAGATCTGTTAAAAGTTAATGAAAAGCCTGTGGCTGAATATTTTGACGCCGTAACTTCTTCGGGTTGTTTTCCCAGAATTATCCTGCCTGCAAGGTTGTCTAAATTTAGAGCCACCTTAATTGACCATTTTTACTGCAACATGTGCAGTACGTTAATATCATCTAAGGCAGGTATATTTGTAACTGCTTTGTCTGATCACCTGCAGTACTTTCTGAGCGTTTGGTATATTAATCCTTGCACTAAACGTAAGAGACTGGTTAAAGTTTGTCCGCATGACGCAGACTCGTTGCCACGTTTACAACATGAACTAAAATCGTGGCTGATCGAAATGAAAATTATATTTGAAAAAGCTATTTTCAATACCCACAAAGTGAAACAAATTTCGCAAAATGAAACATAAATCAAACCTTTGGATAACACAGGGTATTATTAAATCGACTAAATTCCTATTTTATTAAACTTAAAACCTAAATGTAGTTTAGTAGTGGCGTAGATTCAATATCTGTTAAGAAAACCTCCTTAAGAAAATAAGAATAAGATAGTGTAGTCCCTTACTTTGCTGATTAACCAGACCTTGTCGACGGATATTTTTCTTCAAAGAACTAAAAGTTGCAAAGGTGGTGCCAGTTTATGAAACAAAGCGACATAAAGGATCAACTACCGCCCTATATCTCTCCTACCAGCAATATCAAATGTCTTCGAAGAGAGTATTGCCACTCAACTGTATAATTATTTTGAAGAGAATAAACTATGTGCAGTCAGTCAGTACGGCTTTTGAACTAAGCACTCCACTGAACTCGCTATTCTTGAAGTGGTGAACCGTAAGCTTAATGGGCAGGAATGACTCCACTGAAAATATTTACCTGGACACTATAGACCATCGTATATTCTTATAGATAAACTGTTATTATGGAATAAATGGTGTCGCACTCAACCTATTCAAGAATGACCTTTCTGGACGAAAATAGTCAGTCTTGATAATATAATTTCTGATCCATGTGATATTATACCTGGCGTCCCACAGGGATCTACCCTCGAGTCATAGCTCTTTATCATTTATATTTAGAACATAGAGTGTGCTAGTAATTTTTATAAATGTATTATATATGCAGACGCTACCACATTTTTGTTCTCCTTATCTCCTTCAACAAGCGGCCCATCATACCCTGGTATTAATGCTGAATTGGCTAAAATAAACGAATGACTGTCTGCTACTAAACTTGGATTGAACTTGCAGAAGTCGAAATTTATTATTTTCCATACCGCACAGCAACAGATTGTGCCTCACACCCTTAAAATTGATGGTACTTGTGGTAAATGTGGTAAATGTGGTACTTGAATGTATAGATAAATTCAATTTTCGTGGCATTACCATCCATCTCACCATCCAGGCTGTCCCTCAATATGTTTTGCACATATAATTCGATAATCTTACCTCACTTGACATATGGGATTCTAATCTGAGGTTATGAAGATCAAAGACTGTTTCGCTTGCCAAAACACACTCCGAATAATAAATCAAGTACATATAAGTTGATGCACATACTGAACCATTATTTAAAGAACTTCGCTGCCTGAAGCTGCCTGATATTCACAGGATGCAGACATTAAAATTGTATAAAAGTAAAGAAGGGTATTCCGCCTGACTACATTTCTGATCTACCGCCCTACCACCACTGTCAAGTACATGACTATGACACTAGACGTAAATGTTATGTATACACGCGGAATGAGTGCCATCATACTCCGCTCCTGAACATCTTTCTCGTTACTGCCATCAAATTTGACGTGGGTTACATCAAGTCAAAAATGACAACATTGACGTCACAAAATTCAAGTACAGGTACGGTACTCCGATCGTTACCAAACGTAGCAGGGACATCAAGGGTACCGCTGAGGTACCGTATGTCAAAAATCAGGGCGATTTCATCAATACTGTTGCTTTCCATGACCCCCCCCCCCCCCCGATTTCGACGACTTGCTTTACAGTTATCTCAACACCGCTTGGCATGGACATTCGGTCCGCCACATGCCATTTTTGGTGCAGTTACAATCCACGTAGCTTTAGGCTACTTTGTACAGGCCGCCTGCATCTTTCCATGCCAACGCAAAATATGACCCAATGGTGAAAGATTTTTAAGTTAACCACGTGCCCAAAAAAATGGGAACCTATAAGCCACCCGTCTCATTTTGCATACAAAGCCTCATAAGACTGTGGCGAGCGGTGACACGGCGACCGCCGTGCGAGTGTCTGTGTGTGTGGGGGTGGGGGGGGGGGGGTCAAGCTTGGATGGTGGGATGGTTGAGTTGGTTACTATGAAACTAATGTGCATGGTAGGGATGTAAAAACTGTAAATGTAGACCGAAACTAAATACACGGGCAGTGTGGGTTCAGCTGTCCACCGGGTGACATCGTTGCGTGCTAAATCATGCGCAGGTGAACCTGGGGGCGAAACTGACTTTTACTTTTGGAATGGGGCCAATAATTGAGAGGATGCTCACTATAGCGACGGTTTTGGAGCTACCGGATCTGAAGGGTCCATATGGATCTGAGGTGTCGAGTATGGATCTGGGGGGTCAATCTGGATCTAAGGTGTCAAATCTGGATCTCTGGGTGTGTTTGCTCAATCTGTGTAGGCCACAAAGTGCAACATGTTGTCGTGTACTCATCGATATCAGGTATCCGACATGGATCGATCAAGTTTGTTAACGGCGTATGTAAGTCAAAGGGCAAAACCACAGGATTGGGGTCAAGGTCAGTTCTTAAGGTCAAGGTCATTGTACCCAATACATAATCCGGATTTTACACTTTACGTTATCACACTTCGGGTGACGCAATCTCGTTATATGGTACATTGTTTGATACATTCGACGTTCTTGTCTTACGTAATGATTTTTGTGAGTGGTCCGAGCGATAGCAACATCATGTCTTAGCATGGGTCTCATAACCAGTCGTATTAATGCATTATGATCGAATTATTATGTTGGTTGAATAAACGCTCTTGAAGCTTCTGCACGACGCAAGTTAGGTTTAAAGGCTAAAGGGCGTAACACTAGGATCTTATGCGGATTTTAAAAACAAAACTTAACCAATAATGACTCCCACATTTCAGGTATTACGAGGCATGGTACACGATGAAAGTAAACTCTCGTTGGACGTATTGCTTAATACATGTTGACAGTGTTTTCCCGCAGTTGGCCACAACTCATTATTTCTTTCATCAATTGGTCCCTAAACAATTACGAAATTGATGCCATGAAAGTCACCTCTTGATGTGCAATGATCCCTTCTCGCGTCTTGAGCCAAAATATTAGATTGATTTAGCCCCTTGTTACTGCCAGGCATAACCACCTCCGCTCCAATGATTCATAAAAGCCCAACCGCTCCAGTACAAACCTACTGCAATCTCCGATCTCTCTTTCCATAGTTCCATATTTAGGTTTTAGGAAGCTACAGGCACAAGGAAGGCCAAAAGAAATCAGTCGTCTAGTCCATTCCCGGAATGTTCAGACTTCCTTCATCAGTTCTAGAAGCATGGGCTCCTTTATTCGCAATCAACCCAAACCATCGCCCACCCCCCCTCGCCCCTCCCCCCGCCCTCCCCCCGCCATCCCCCCGCCCTCCACCCGCCCCTCCCCCTCCGGCCCCCACTCCACCCACCGCCCATCCATACACCACCCCCGCCCCCACCCCGGGCGGCCTGCCTCCGGGTGGGAGGAGCCGAGCGCCTAGGGACGGCTGAGAATTGCCAGTGGAGCCAGGGGATCGATAAATTTCCAAATTTGGTCCCATGTTCCGTACTGATGTATGGAAGATCAATAGCCCATTTTCCCTTTGGAGAGAGTTCTCGCTTATCTGCCCGGCGAGGCAAGCTATATCGTGTGGTCTTATCTATAAGCCTGGCTATCTCGTCTCCCCCCCCCCTCCCCCTAAAACTCCCCTCGGTAACCCACTCATCCGTGGATTCATCATGCAGGCGTAGTTTGTAAGCTAATATAGTTTACACTGTGCGTCGGATTGGGAATCAATATTTTGCTTGGTATGGCATTGTTAGAGAGCGACTTGCATGTTCGCGATATGGGGAACGGAACTCTTAGAAGGTTCCACACAGACCTATACCTATAAACACGTCATTCTTATGACACACTGGCATTTTACATCACCAGGTTAATTGTAAGAATATTTTGTATTTTAGTCAAACCTCTATTGGTGTAAGATTCAAGTAGATAAATGCGGCTTAAACATTAAATCGAGGACGCCAGAATCTTTTTTGCCGCTACGAATCAACTCTGCGACCAAACATTCTATCTGTCTAATTATCCATCCAGTTATGTCACAGTGTTTATAGGTAACTCACTCTCTATTGTGGCCGGGCGGGCGACTTCAAGGTCTGAATTGTCGAAAACAATTGAATAAAAGCATACAGACGTGGTGAGTCTGGCATGCCACTGAAAACCCTGCGCTAACTACAATCTACAACCCATAAGGGGAAGGCCTATACGTGCCAGGAGTGAGAGTGAGACAGAGAGAGACAGAAGGAGGTGGAGGGGGGGGGGTGCAGATATGACGGATATGACACAGCTCGATTGCGCTTCTGTTTCATAGGAGGTAGTCCATCAGCTGTAGCACAGCATAAGATTATTTCCAATTTATAAGAGACAACAGAACATCCGCATTTCCCTAGGAATTTACCGTACATTGGTCCTTAACTTGACGGCACGGGGACTATTTCACAGAAAAATTGCCATCCGCATTCAAACGAAATATCGGCCATTTGGCCAAAGACATTAGCCTAATGTAACTAGCAGCATAGGGGGACACCTTATCTTGTTGCCAATACGAAAGTCGACGTCATTGGTCCAAAGGGTACCGCGGAACAATGGCTTCCAATGATCGCGTTCATCCGCCGATGTCAGGTTTGTGGAGTCCACAAAGCTGCCAGTGAGCTTGGCTGGGCGCCTCGCCGTGTGAGGACAGGCGCCGGCGCGGCCCCCGCGAGCTATCCGCCAGCCGCTGGCGCCTAGGCGTGGTAATGACCACTGCGCGCTCAGCAATCGGGACCCCTTTGATGGACAAATTAGCCGGGATTTTACTCATTGCCTCATTTGCCTCTCTATTTATCGAGGGACGATGTAACTCCATGTTGGTAGTGGAGCCGACTCGACCGCATGCCACCCAATCAAGCTTACTTGGGCAAATCGATTTGGGAAGAGTGTGACGCTATGCAGGGGGTCACTGGCATGCCCAACTGAGTTAAAGACCCCAACTGACCGCGGTCGTGGGGGGGGGGTCGAGCGGTGCGGGGGTGGGGGAGAGGAGGCTGGGAGGCACGGAAGGGGGTTCTTGGGATAAACATAAACGGAGAGACAGAGAGGGAGAGAGAAAGAGAGACGGATACTCGAAACGGTCGCAATGAGATGAAGAGAAAGGGTGAGCGCGGTGGCGGGATGTGGGGTGTCGGTTAAGGAATCCAACCCTGCGCCTCCGTCACTTCAAGTATCCTGGCCACGTGGGACACGTGGAATGAAATTAGTCCCATCTCGTTTATTGCGATTACACCCTGGGAACTATCCCAAAGAGCCCATGAAATGCTGGCAAGACTGCGTGACGCTTTTATATGGCACATCGCACCATTCGACCACGTGTTAGTCCCACGCAGACAGCCAACACCGAGTTGTTATATAATCCAGAAACAGCGCCATGAGCTGGGCATCATGACTTGTATAGCAATAAAACTAACAGGGTGGGCTGTTTTATTTCTGATGGAGGTGGGGGAGCGGGTGCACAAAATAGTGTCCCTGCTATGAAATACGATTTACGACCTTAACCCCTATTTGTCCGGGCAGCACCACATAAAGTGTGCCATGGTTATTTGCACTGCATCGCTGAAAACACGTTTTCGGATTCATGAATATTAATATCTATAGATGCCGCTCAGCGACACACTAAATGGGCCTTCGTCTGCCCCATATCAATATCCACTTTTATACAGCAACAATTATGTCATGACTTGTCGCCCAAAGCAATTATGAACATCTCATATATTCCGATAGTAATAGTAAGAGCAAAACTTGGCTTTTCCTTCATTAATTCATCATCTTTCTATTTCGAATAATATAATGAACGATAGATTCTTCTCTATCAAACTATTGGAAGCACAATATTCGAATGAAGTTGATGTATATGTATAACTGCCTATAAGTACGAGTATGCCCGTGAGGCAAAAAAGCAATGCCATAGATACGAATTTGAAGCATTTATTCAGATGTAATAACACTTTACAAACAGTACGACCTAACATAACAACAACGCTGCTGGCGAGAAACCCGCACATACTCCAAGCTGCTGCGTTTAAGGGCGCGCACCAACTACACACACTACCCCGACTGTCGTCTACCAGACCTAACACGTAAAGAATCGGCCATGCTGTGGGGACCACTCGACACCACGACATACTCAAGTTCCAAGTTCATTGGAGCCAGTCACGGGTATGGCCCTGTAGGTATGGCCACCAGTACAGCAATATGGAACATTCAAACTCGTCGAGGATGAGTTCGTAACTGACACTTATGTACACGTCCATATTTATTGTGTACCTGATAAATACCGGCCACAATTTTAGAATGGCTATTGTAGAATATTCCCTCGCCTGACTAGATCTGACTAGAAATATGACTTCGACGGCATGTATGGGAAAACAAACTTACATTTTATATCGTATTTGTACTGACAATCTGTTCTATTGTTAAATAGTTAAGGAGGTATGCTGCTTAATGTTGTTAAGTAGGTGTGCGGATCTGAACTGCACACTTCTCACGTTTATTGCTAATCAAGTATCTAGCTCGTGTGCTATGATTAAGCTATGCTGTGCATTCTGTAGCATCATACCTTCATTAATATTAAAGATGCGTTAAGTAATATAATTTTACGCTTTCGACTTTGGATCTATTTTGTCAGGCCTCATAAGCCTTAATCGTGCATCAGCATATTCACAAAGCCTTAAGTTTGTTAAACGCCTGCATGTTCTTTGTGGTTATTGCGTTGTCACTCTTGGCCATCTGAAGCTAGTGCTTGTATAATACAAGGGCATTTTACCTTACTGATCTAAATAATGCTCTCCTTTTTGCACCATCAATTCGAAGCAAACATGTAAATCTTTTGACGCTGTCAGCAATGCCTCAACGCTAGAATCGTCTCAATGCAGGAACCTTTATAAAGATTCACTGTGTTAACCGCATAAACTACATGTACATATCACATTTCCCGACAACCTTAAGAGAAACCAATGGTTATTTAACAGCATCATGTCTAATAAACAGACTCTACTCCCATGTGGCTCCACAGCTCATTGATATATACATCGACATTGAATGCTGGGTATGCAGGCCTTGAAGGGTGAACCCACCCCTAGTCATATCACTCAAAATATTTATAACCGAAAAGATAAATATATCAATATATATATATATACACTGTGTACATGCAATACAATTGTTCATTCCTTGCTCTGCGCATGCGTCGCATGCAGATGACCATGTGAATAATTTGGCATCGCAGCGATTGTGAAAGTCAGTGGCCTCCGCAGTATGTACCATGGTCAACACTTTAAGGCTCGGCATTTTTTTTTTTTTTTGCATTTCTAGAACTACCACTCTTTCTGACACAGCTAAGCAGACATGTCATCTCGTATTTGTTTTTATTTGTTTCGCTACGGGTTACGGTTGTTAGCCACACTGCAACCCGCATCTTAATAGATCGGTTCGTTCGTTCGGTTGTGACGCTAGACCGGGCGGTTTGCTCGCCAGCTTGTATATCTACTCCATGTTGCCTTGAATTGCTAAAGATGCACTTTGTATTCCTTGCTAGCAGTGTTGGTTGAGCTCTCGGTTACAAATGCTATGGATTCGGTCTTGATACATGTTGTAATTGGGAAATTCATTTACACCAAACCTTCCCTTTATACTAGCAGAACCTTTGCTCTGCCTTCCTCTACTGTATGTGGCTCGTGGCACGTGGCCAGGGATAATTCCTGCTCAAGTTGTCTGAGCCGTAACATCGAATATATATCACATAACAGGTTGTTGTTGCACCTCAGTATGGGGGTGCAGCCAAGTTGTTTGTTAGTCAACGAAATAATGTACAATTATTGCTGTATTCCTCATGAACATCATTGAACTAAACGCAGATAATGAAATGCATAACAGGATAACGTGTTGCATGTACCTAGGCAACTTCATTGTAACGACTTGATTGATAACGGAAGCTTTTTAAAAGTCAAAGGCTAACCGAGCATTATTTTTTTTAATATATCTTGATATTTATAGAGAGAAAAATGTTTAACGAGCATACAAATGGTTATTAATTTGGCAAATTGATCATTCTGCGATTTTTTTTATTTCGCATGAAGCTTCGTCGTCTGCTAGGAAATCATTGATAAGCTAATTGTTATATAGAATTCAGCTATGAGCTGGACGCCGGGACGTTCCGCGTGTTAGGATTCCATTACCATTAATGATACGGCCTGAAGTCCGAGTCGGACTCCACTGAGCTGTTGCTGCAGAGCTTGTTGCGATCAGAGTCAGGATTTGTGGGCTGCCTCCACGATTCGTCACCCGCGATCTGGTTGTAGCTAGGAGGCGGCCCCCCGCCGTTGGGGACCCCGCCACCTAGGCCCGCATCACCCCCGTCCCCACCTCCTCCTGCTCCACGCCCCCCGCCTCCGGCGCTGCCGTTGGTGATGCCCGCCTCCTGGGCCTTGGGTGTCGTGCCGGTCAGGTTGTTCATGACGAAGGTCTTGTACTGCTGGCCCGGCAGCTGGTTGACCCCGGTGGACGACTTGATACCGCGCCCCACGCCGTCGTAGAACTCTTCCTCCGCCGCGTCGTCCGTCTCGTCCACGAACTTCTCGTACTTGTGCATGTTGCGCAGGACGTACAGGACGGGCGCGTAGAGGATGTTGCTGAAGAAGATGCCGACGTTGAGCCAGAGGAACCCGACCGAGGCGACGATGCTGCCGGCCACGACCGGTCCGAAGGCGTAGGCCAGCGAGTAGGAGATGTCGGCGATGGCGTACACGCTGCCGTACACGGACACGTGGCGCACGTCGACCAGGTGCGCCAAGGCGGGCAGGATGGCCGTGTCGACCAGAGCGATCCCGAAGCAGTCGATCATCAGCGGGATGATGACGGCGCCGTAGGTGGTGCAGTAGGGGACGATCAAACAGCTGGAGCCCTCCATCACCAAGCCGATGGCGCAGAGTAGCCACGTGTACCCCGGGTATTTCTTGGATATCTTGACCGTAAGGTAGACCCCGAGGACGTGGGGGAAGAAGGCCGGTAGCCAGACGAGGCCCACCTGCCACTCAGTGGCGTTCATCGTCTCCTGCATCCACATGGCGATGGTCGGCTCCAGGAAGGCCAGAGACACATTGGCCATGACCAGCGCACCGGCGCAGATGGCGATATACGGGTCCATGTAGAGTCGGTGGATGGGCGTCCCCTTGGGGAGGTTCTCGGAGTTCAGCGCCCTCTCGCGACGGATCGGGTGCATGACCAGCAAGATGAGAGCCCCGTCGATGAGTGCCACGAAGGCCAAGAGCATGAACGGCACGAACTTGCCGGCAAACTGGTACAGGACCCCACCGAAGGGCGGCGCGAAGAGACATCCGAAGGAGATGAAAGCGATGGCGATACCCTGGGCTTTGGTCCTGGCCTCCGGATCCTTATAGCGATCTGCGATCATGGCCAATCCGGACGTGTCCGCGAAGGCCGAGCCGACGCCCTGCAGGCTACGGGCGATGAACAGCGTAGCGTAATTCGTCCCGAAGGCGAAGATGGCGGTAGAGAAGAAAATAACCGTCAGGCCGAACATCATGGGCTTGTCGTAGCCGACCCGGTCGATGGTGTATCCAGACAGAGGATTCACCATCAGCTGGACGATAGCCTTGGAGGCAAACAGGATCCCCACGCTGGCGTCCTCGTGCCCGGAGTAGGACGGAGCGACTGGGACCGAGAGATGCGCCGTCATGTTGCCCGTCACGTTCATGATGGCGATCTCCTTCTCCGTGTAGTTTTCGTAAGGGTTTGGGGTCTCGACCTGTGGGGCGTCGGTCTGGTACATATCGTGCAGGTAGATGGGGATGATGGGGACGATGACCATGTAGAGCATGTTGTCCAGGAGCAGCGCCACGCACACGATGATGAGCACGAGGCGCCGCTGGGTGGTCGGGTTGTGGACCCGGTCCTTCAGGTGCTCCATCATCTCCCCCGTGTCCTTGTTAATAAACGGTATTATCGCCATCTTGACCACGTGATTTTGCTTTCCCTTGTTTGTCTTTTCTTGGTTTACGATGCTAAGCCTTGAGCTTTGTGGGCGTGAATTGTAGCGCTCCTAAACACCGTTAGCGTTATGCTGTTTACCAGTTTGGTGGTTGTGTTTTGCCTTAAGTGATGACTAGAGATCTAAAAATAGCAATTACGCGTACACTTTAATATCAATTACATGTTTGCGACAAAGCGTTTTGATTTTTTTCTCTATGTGGGACGATTCACTTCCTTCACCGACACGTACTATAGATGCAAACCACGTGATCCAAACGAACCAATGACACTCCTCTTCACTGACTCACCGATCCATATACATCACCAACATTTTTGACTGTTTTAGAGTTGGTATGGCGATGGAGCAAAAATCAAGCACTATTAGAATTCAATAATTTCGACCGCTTCACCGACCGACCTCCTATTCTGCTTGTGCAAAGTTCCGCGTAAAGTCTCCACTTCCTCCGACTCATGAAAAAAAGTGTGTGGGAAAGGGGTGGGAGGAGGAGAGGACGGGGGAGCGGCGCGCTAATCGGCGCTATGAAATATTGATGGCTCGTTGTTCAATAGCCTCTACACGGGAGAGAAGAGGTTCGGCCGTGGCACTCGGTAGGGGGCAGCGCGATCGATGAGGCAGCAGTAATTAGCAAGCATTCAAGCGCGGTGAGAACTAGGCAGCTCGTCAGCGCCCGCGGTCCCCCGCTGGAACCTGGCACCGTGATAGCTGGTAGCCGCCGAAGTCTTCGGTTCAATGACCCCCTAAATATTCACCATGTAGAATTCTCTCAAGCGGAAATTCCAGTGTTTCCCTGCAGTTTTATCGCATTAAATCGTGTCTTGTGTTCCGCCATTCCTTTCTCCATCACGGCGCTTAGTTGATGGCAATGGAAGTATGCAGGTATGTGTTCCGCTTTATCAGCTGAGGCATAGGCGTTTATAGTAGGTAGCGGCGGCGGTAGATGGCGCCACTATCGCGCGTCGTCGTCGCTGTCCTGGTCAGGGGCTTCACACTCTTTTAGTGATGGCATCCACGTGTAGACGTAAATCACGACAACCTTGTTTGCTTCCTCTTCGCCACGCCCCCCCTTGTCTTTGACTCACGCCTCTCAAGGGTGGGTGAAGCCACTCGGTAGCAGGTCAGAAAGAGTCAGTCAGCAGCAAAGGAAGAATAGGAAGGAGTAATGCTGGTAGGTTGTGGGGGTAGTAGTGGTAGGCAGCACTTGGTGTCCGGCGCGGCGATGACTTGTGCGGCCGCCGCCGCCTCCTCCTCCTCCTCCTCCTCCTCCTCTTCCTCCTCCTCCTCACTCACTCACTCACTCACTTGGCCTCCCTTGCTCTGCCTCCGGCTTTGCCTCCTGCACCGGGCCTTGAAGAGAGCAGAGAAAAGTCCTTGGTTAGTCCATGAATCACAGGGTGAGAGGCTGGGTGACGGTGGAGGCAATTGGCAAGAGCGCAATGGGGGCCGCCGCCGCTGAGCAAGAGAGACACGTCACAAGGTCTCTCTCTCTCTCTCTCTTTCTCCCTTTCTCTCTATGTCCCTCCTGCTATCTCTCACTATTTTTATCTCTCGTTTTACCCTACCTCACTTGTCCCATCGCATTAATTGGCGTAAAACGAAAAGGGATGGAATGTGGTTGGTCCTTGTGACTCCCACGGTCTCTCAGTGGCCCTCAGAGACTTATTGTTCCGCCCAGCGTTAGCTTTACAGTACGGCTGTGTCTTGATTTTGTCCCGCTTAGTGCCTCATAGCAGAACGCCATGGGTAGTTATTAAATATGGGGTACGCTCACTCCTCGCTCCTCGCTACTGGCCGTCTATTGGTATAAGTATGACCATTAGGGAACAGCACGAAGAGAAGTGGAGGGTGGAGGGTGAATGGTGGAGAATGGGGGCGGGGCCCTCATTTATGTAATGTTGGACACAAATCGGTGAATGACAAAATAGGCTGGTCGTCTGTATCTACAAAGAAGTCGTGCTAACTGTCATGCTCGCAAAAATACGTGCTGCACTCTGGGACACTTGGTTCCGCAATTCCTGGAAAGAATTACTGAGAAATTGAACGTAACAACACCAACCAAATCCCTACCCCCACCCCGCGCACCCACCAGCACCCACTGACGCTCTTAGCGTAATTAAAAACGCTCAAGAACATTACTACGCATAACATCACACAAACAAAAAAAGGGGAGGCACAAAACCCCACATAGTGTCACTTTCACCGGCTCGGTGGCGCCCTCAGTCTCAAACTAATACAGGGAAAATATCTATTTATCTGATTAACACGATTACCATCAGTCTTCGTTATGCGATAGGCGCGACAGAGACCCACGCCACGCTGCCTTCACCGTCGGCGAACACTGGCAGATCTGGCTTGGCCTGGCATGGCCCGGCGGGGGAAGGGGAACGGGGGAGGGGGGGGGGGGCGGGCGGGCGGAAAATGGGCACGTGGGTAAGGGAGAGGGTGGGCGGGCGGCGGATATGACGATATGAGATTGGCCCAACGACGGCTGGTTAGAACCACTGACGGGCTGACTGTCTGGATGTATAACTGGCCGGGCCAAACTAGGCACGGCTGATGAATGTGATCTTTGAAGTCCATCCCATCTGTCGGGCTATATGCGGATCGCCCCAGGAGTTTTGGCGCTGCAGACACTCTCCCCATGGTGTGATGTGCTTTGAAAACCACCAGTACCCGCTAACGTATAACGCCCTGCTTTCTCCCTCACTCCACCACCTACAGCCTCATCTCTAATGACCACATAACCCCCTCACTCTCCCTCGCTCTCTCAAACGCCACCCGCGACCCCCTCTTCCATCCCTCCCCACATTTACGCATCCCTGTAGGCCCGTTTCAAACCACCCGCCCACACTTCAGTCAGACCGCCACACGGCTTCATTGTAAGCCACCCCTAGACCATTGCACCCCCTCCCCCCCCCCACCCCCCCGCCTAGTTGTATCCACTGCAAAAGACGTGTGATGTTAAGCGTCGCGGACGGGCGCCGGTCTTTCATCACAGCAGACAACGGTCATCGCCGCTGGCGTCAAGCCACCCGGGACCGCAACGTCCAAGGCTAACGGTTCTTGCGGGTGGCTCTAGCAATGCTCCGTAATATTCCGTACACTGGCAATACGTGATCTGCTCGATATCGTTAAGAATGCATTTCATGAGATAAGAGATTCGGATATAACTAATCATTTGTGAATGTCATAGTTTTGAAGTTCCTTGATATGGTTTATTTAGAAGTTACCAAATTCGGAGTGTTTCTGGTTCGACGTGTTTAGTTTTATTGTCACACCATGCAAGTGCCTTACGTGTTTTTTTATTTGTATTTAACTCCTAGTGACTAAACGACTTCGGCTCGTTTACCAAGTAAGTTTACTAGTCACCGATGCCATTGCATTGTTTGTTTAATCATTGAACTCACTCCTAAAACCTATTTACCAATCCCAAAACGAATTGCTTCGAAATACCAGGAAACGGCGCGAGAAAAAAAAGTTTGGCCGCTCATTGTCAGCGAGGAGGACTAGCGCAGACGACATTTATCGAGGCACTGCTGCCACATGGCGCGAAAATTAGGAGTGGTCTCCGTGCTCGAATGACGCGTCCAGATGACACATGGGAGTGAAAAGATTATTGATTGCAATCTCACTTTTTCGGTGGGGGGGAGGGGGGTGGCTGCCAGAGGAAGGGTTGGATGAAGGAGATTGGTTGCCCCGAGTGCGGGTGGGGTAGGGAGTAAGGGGGGGGGGGAGGTGAGGGTTGGTGGAGTCGACGCGGAGAGGTTGGGTTTGAGAGGTTGCCACTTTTGCTGCCCCTATCGTCCCGACAGAGGCGCCACGGGTAGGAACCTAGAACCCTGCCACCCTACGAACCACCGAACGATTTACAGCCAGTTTTTTTATTGTTTTTATTTCGGGAGGCTACTCTGTGTGTGTGGGCGGGGGGTGGAGGGTTGTGGAGATTTTCTGTTCCGGTGCCTTGCGACGCGCAGGACAATGAGATTGGGGCCCGAAAACTTTGTCGGCGGTTGGAGTGCGGGTTGATAACCCTGGGACTTTGGGTTTTACATGTCCCCAGCAGGAGGGGAATATAACGGGTAGACCGAAGACGGAGCGGCGGGGAGGGGGGGGGGCGGTGGAGTGGGTGGAGGGGGTGAGTGGAAAACTGGAGGTGCAGGAGAGGAGAGGGGAAGAGGAAAGGCAGAGGGGTATCAGGAAGGGTCAGGAGTGGGGGGGGGGTAGCCTGTTGGTCATGTGATCTAGGGTTCCTTTTTTCGCCTCCGTTGAAGTTGCAGTTTGCACAGTGACGACCGGGAAGGGTCGTTGAAAAGAAGGTAATTCCGAGCACGTTCTACAGCCTGGGAAAAGTAAACCGGTTAATCCAACTTCCACTTCCACCCCCCCCCCCACCCCATTGTCCACCGCCCTCATCCCTTTCCGGATTACAGACGCGAGCCGGCACATAGGGACTTGACCCGTGACAACCAATATGTGATCGGGATACTTTTAAGTTATTTGAACACACGGGTTTCGCCGGCGGTGGCAATTAGCGGGAGACGGACCAGGCGTGACAGAGCCCCAAGATACATACACACACAGCGCATGCCTTGTACTTTACCCTTTAGCCCACACCCCACCTATACGATTTAAGCCAAATGTTGCAGGGCGTACCCTACACCAAACCTTGTGTGTGGATGGGGGGTAAGAAGTCGTGTGTAGGGTTTATAAAGCAGAGCAAATGCAAATGGAATAGAAACCACGGTCATTCTGAGAAGGAAAGGGAACGATGGTGGAGGTGAGTTACCCCTACCCTACCCCCTCGCTATGGGTTTACCCCTTCTTGGAGGGTGAGTAAGACCAGCACACTGGGATGTCGTGTCCCATGAAGGGGCGACAATCAGACTAGAGTTGGTACTATGACGTCAAATGTGTGTGTGTGGGGGGGGGGGACGTGGGAGGGCTGAGCGGACAAGGGTGCCGTGAAGGGTGACAGGGGATGCCATGTTTGTAGAGCCCCCCGGGATCAAAGGCGGGGGTTGGGAGCGACGGTGGGATTGGGGGGGGGGTGGAAGGGTGGGGGTGGTGGGAGGCGAGAGGAATAACCCATGTCGTGGCTGACAGACAATCATGACTGCCCCCCCCCTCCCCCTCCCTCTCCCCGTGCCTCCCCGTGTCGTAATTAATTTAGACACGGAGGAGAGGCGAGACTCGGCAAGTCGCTACCCAATTTGTTCATTTGCCGCCTATTTCGTCCCTGTTTAATGCGGTAATTGGGTCTTCTTAGTTAGCAAATCAGGCTGCCGAGAAGCGTCTCTGAGTGGCGCCCCATCCCCATCGCCACCACCCTCCTCACCCTCACCTTCACCCCGCCCCCCCCTCCCCCCCCACCCCCGCCATTCTCATCCTCATCCCCATCACTCCCCACAACCACGACCTCTTCCACCACCACCATATCACCCCCACTCCATCACGACAGCAAGTCGCCTCCTCGCACATCACCACCCCCCCTAACCACCTAGTGCAGCCAGTCTACCCCCCCCCCCCCCCAACCACCTAGTGAGGAGGGGTCCATGGAATACGTGAGAGCGCAGTGGACAAGCGAGTAGACGGAGGAACCAGCTGGGGTATGGGGAGGGGGGTGACAAGGGTGAGCAGTGAGTGGGGGGTTTAGATGGTGATTGGCCACGATTTGACTTCAATAGGGGTAGACAAATACCTTTAAATTCGTCTCGATTTTGGTGCTAGCGGCGGCAAATTGTTTACAGTATCACACTTAAGCAGTTGATAAGTTCTCACCCTGGCACCGGCACATGGTAAATGTTTCATCCAGCCCTGCTTCAGGATGTCTGTGGGCCCAATATACACTCCATGTAAACACAATTGGCCTTTAACGCCAACATCACATTTGCCACTCGTTGGCATCGGCACCACACCTTCGTAGTTATTAGTACAGAACGAGCCAATCGGACGCAGGCAGAGCTTGCCACAGACAGCGTCACGACTCGATCACGGTTGTGATTCGATGTAGATTGTGGGTCTACATGGCGTCATCCTATGCCGGTTACCAGATCTGGAACCGTTATCGTGGTTTTCCGTTACAACATTGTGAATCATTCCTATAGATCTAGAGGTGACCCAAGCTATACAGCCACACACTCTCGACTGAAATCCCCTTTAAATATTCTTCCTATTGCAGTCACACAGAGTAACAATAAGAGGCCAGCGTAAGATAATAACAGGTGATATTAATATAGTCGTAGTTATTTTCGTATGAAATGTTGACGATTTCATTACCAAGGTCAATATTGTTATATACATATCAACTCGGTTGAAAACTCAGTGCAATGCCTTAGAAGTAGACAGGGCCCTGCACCGCCAAGACAGCAAATCCATGCAATAAAGCAGACCTAACGTGTAGTGTAATGTAGCGGCTGCATCATCAAGTGAGGACAACATGGACTGCTGTTGTGTGTACATTGTTGTGGCAATAGGCGTTAAGGCGAGTGACCATGTTACATGCCAAGTATGGGAGAGAAATGTAGAGACACACGCTCTCTATCTTTCTATACGTGTAAGCGTCTTATTGGAGGTCCTGTCTCCTATTGCCATGGTCGGCGGGCATGGGACATATTCCCACGAGGTCATGCTGTTGTCTTTCATTCCCTGACCCTTGGCAGACATCCATGTCATCCGACAAACCTACCACCCCTACCCCGCCGCAACCCCCCCCCCCCCACCTCCTCACACCCCAGCCGTATCTCCATCCTTTCACATCTTCCCGCGTATCAAATTGATCCCAAGGTCAATGGTGACCGTTATACTCCCAGCACGATGGAGAAGTACCACATGCGTGCGCATTGCTAATCTGGCGCTGCCGTCGCCAAGCAGACGAGGGCGACCCTGGCGGTAATATACAGCTACAGCCACTGGCTGTCAGCTGCGATGTACATTACGGATGTAATCTTATGACACATGGCTAGTTATCATGCCCACATGTGTCACCCAGGAAAACAAACAATAGACAAAACCCACCCCACCTCCCAGACCCCATCTGGATATTTTCCCGCCAAAATGTGGAGCAGACGACTATTTAACGAGAGAGAGTGAAACGCACCACCTGACAGTAGATTAGAAACAGCAGCATACGGGGATCATTCAATAATCTACGATGACCAATATAGTGTCTTAATGGGTTCAAAGTATGTTTTGCTTCGCGTGAATCACATTTCAACGATCTAGTTGCCTATATACAAAAGTTCAGAATGCCCGCATTTAAGCCCTATATATTCACACATTTACCGGCATTGAACTTTTCAACAACGACCAAAGGCAAACGTCTTGTATTCACAACTGTGAACCTCCATTTTTAACTCATAATGTTTGCTTCACAGGTTACACTGTGTATTATGATGACCTTCCCGAAAAAAAACCATCCTGGTCCGTGTTTAACTTTTAAAGGCAATCACCTCCGCAACGACCACACTGTAAACACAGGTTAACCTTTCTATGACGACCACCTCCGCTAAACGACCACACTGTAAACACAAGTTAACTTTTCTGTGGCGACCACATTCTATGATCGACCACACTCCAAACCTGTTTATTATATTCTCCCGTATGTCCGTCCATCCAATACCTAATCCGAACTATTGCTCCAGCCGTCAATACTGCACATTCAAGTTGCACTGCCCACCAGCAAATCGTTTTCAAGCAAGCGTATCTGTCTATGACCGCCGCCTTACCATGCCTGACTCATGGCTTCATGCGCTTTGTCACGAGTATATTCCAGACACCTATATTATATATTATTATAATAGTTATTTCATAAATGTGTGGCCACCACCTAATCCTAGCCAATACATTATTCCTGTCAGACAAGTGCCATGGTACTCCTGACACCAATTTTGTAAAAAAAAAAGCATCAACTATCAAAATCGATTGACATTTAATTAAAACGATTTCAACCCAACGGACAGTTATTCCCCGCCATCAGGATGGCTGATTAATCCACGCATACACGACTGTGTAGGTTTTGCGTTACTACTATAAATAGCTTGATTAATATGGCAGTGCGGAATCGTCAGTATTTCCTTTACTAATTCAATCTAAACAGTAGCGAGAAATCAGCGGCGCGATACACAATATAAGAACACAATTCACACAACATTCATTGCACAGCAATCACGCTCAAAGAAATGACAAATAAACACATTGTCGTCACATGGCAAACAGACGATATGATAAAACATCTAGGCCCATAGTTGTGAAACGGTGTTGTCTATACATAATTGCGATAATACAGAGAAACTATAAAATGCACACATTTTCGCATACATTTTAAGTATAAACATGAATTCGTCATTCTGCTCAGCAATTAACTAATTTTTCTGCTTATTTTGCAGTTCCATAGACATCTATTGCTTTTCGGAGTCAATTTCATCTCTTTCTCTTTTTTTCTCTAAACATTTACTAATATTTAACATAAAAAGAAAAAGGTGCTAATTC
This sequence comes from Arenicola marina, assembly GCA_964019135.1. Lineage (NCBI taxonomy): Eukaryota > Metazoa > Annelida > Polychaeta > Arenicolidae > Arenicola > Arenicola marina. Next base: position 27,774,722 of record OZ025251.1, on the reverse strand, counting down.
CTCTCTGCCGACATAAAGCCATGCCCTTCTGTGTGATTTTACCTGGTCATGGTGAAAGGTTACAAGAGACATTCATTTGTATAACCATTTACCTGTCAGACGGTAGTTCCTCGCGTGGTCCGTTTCCGTCCTCGGTTCGTTTGCCCAGCTTTGGCGGCGCTTCCCTGTTCGTGCTCGCAACGCCTGCAAACACAGCCAAGAAAGCGAGCCGTTCAAGATGCGCCAAGAAAATAGTCCATGGGTTCGTCCTCTCTCTTACCCCCTCCCTACCAACCGGACTACCCCTCCACCACTCCCTCTCCGGTATCTCTTTCTGCCCCCCCCCCCCACTCCCTCTCTGTGGGTGGCTCTCTCTCGGCCAACCCCTCTCCCCCACCCCCTCTCCACCACCCCTCTTTCCTTCACCCCCTCTCCTCCCTGCAGACTACAGCGAGAGGCGCGCACATGAATAAAACATGAGCCGCTCCACTCATCAATACCGAGCGCTACAAAGGATGCCAGGAAATATCAAATATTTGGAAGGAAACGATCAATTGTTCCTTTTTAAACGTTTCCTATCGTCGCGACAAATAGGTCGTATTGACGTGAGGATGCAACCTGCGGTAAGTTTTGTCACTTGGTTCTGTTTGACCCCAACGCTCTCCCCCTCCCCCTCCCCTCTCCTCCAACGCAACCGCCTCCTCCCCCGCATCTGCCCAAATACTCTCCTCTTTCTCTCTTCGCTCACCACCACCTCTCCCCCCACTTCACCGCCGCGACGCCCCTACCACGCCGATAGGGATGACACTCCCCCCCCCCCCCGACTGCATCGACGGAAGTTTGCTACCGGGATGGGGTTCTCTTCGCGACGGAAACATGTCTGGGGGCGGTCTCCGGATCGATCGGGGTACCGCACCGCGACGTGTGGCGGACACCAAGACCAGGCAGCTCCGGAAGTGACTCTCCCGTGGTATGTCTGTACTATATCATCTGCATGTCCGTCTGTTACATAGCTACGTACCGGCCACCTCTCGCCGCGTCCTTCGAAGGGTTGGCCTTACACAGCCTGCACCCCCATACATGGAGTATATACTGACCGGCAGGGAGCGGGGTAAATCGCTCGACTACGGGACCACCACGATTTCCCCCCCACAACTCGCTCGCTCGCTGAGCCAGCCAGCCAGCCAGCCACCCCTCACTCCAGTGACACACACACCCACCTCTCTCTCTCTCTCTCTCGCTCAGCCACCTTTCGCTTGTGGCTAGACCCCTCGTCCTACCCTCGCCGTTCTGGCACCCCTCCGGTCTACTTCTCCTCCTCCTCTCCCTCCCCTAACCCCCCACCCCGTCCTCACTTGCCACCCGTTCCAAGACCTAGGCAGCCAAGCGAGATTCATCCGCCATTGCAGGCAATTAGGCCCCTCATTGGTTCATCGGAATGCCGAGGGTAAACAGCGATCGATGGGCCAAGGCAGAACTTGTCCAGCGCAACTTGGATGGCGCCGGAAACCAGGGGAAGCGAGGTGGATGACGGGACATGGAAGGGGGGGAGGGGGTATGGCGGGGGAAGGGAAATGGGGGTGACAATGGGTGAATGATGGGACATAGATGCTGTGGAGGTGGTGGGGGGGGGTGGCGTCAGGGGAAATGTGGGGTGACAATGGGTGGATGGTGGGAAACGAAGGGGGTCGGGGACGGAGGGACGTGGGGGGGGTGGAAGAGTGGTGACAATGGGAAAATGGTGGGGCACTGACGGGTGTGAAGGTGGAAGGGGAGGGGAAAGGAGGGGTGATAATGGGTGAATGGTATGCGTGTGTTGAGAAAGGGAGGGAGAGGCGTTTGTGGTAACGAGTGAAGCATGTCGCAGAGAGGGAGGGGAGTGGGGGGGGCTTGTAACGGGAGGAGTGGGAAGAGGGTGGGAAAGAATGTGACGGTGAGCGGGGCGCTGACGGGACCGGTGGATAAATGGGAGGCGGGAACCGGTCGGAGGGTGATCGAATGAATGAAAAGCGTGGGGGTCAGGGAGGGGTGGGTGGCTGGGTAGTAGGGGGGGGGGCGCTGAGGATGGCTATAACCGACCGGTTTGAAGCAGGCTTGTAACAAATGAGGGAAGTATGGTGCGGCTGTGACGACCAGTCAGTCAGCCCACCAGTCCACCAGTCAGGCGGCCCACCAGCCCACCAGTCAGGCGGCCCACCAGCCCGCCAGTCAGCCGGTCTCCCGGCCACCGTGTCCGGAGACAGGCGGGGCAAGCCAATGGGAGACATGTGGTGAGGCCAACAGCCCGATTCCTGGAGGAGTGGTGCCGGGCGGGAGGAGGGGGTGGGAGTGACTGGCGGGGTGGGGGAGGGGAGTACTGGTAGTAGCGGGGACTCCACGCGGGACGGGGCTGCAATGGAGGGTGGGGAGTGTATGATGGTGGGGGGAGGGGAGGGGCAGGGAAGGCTGGGTTAAGGGGGTAGGGGACTGGGCGGAAGGGTATTATTAGTCCGACTTCCCATTCAGGACGGCGGGAGGGGAATTAATTGTCGCACTCGGGGGGCCAGTTGGGACCCAGGTCTGGAACGGACCATTCTTCTCCCGCTCGATGACTTTTGATAGGATGTCCTTCCCGCCGTCTCCTGCGCCAACTAGCCCGCCACTACCACCCAACTTTCTTCGCCTATCCCAACCGCCTGGCCGCCCACCCCCACCCGCCTGGCCGCCCAGCCACCACCCCCTCCCTCATCCCCTCCCCCACTCCCACCCCCATCCCCATCCCCCCCCCCCCCCACCCCCAGCCCTCTTTCCTATTTCTTCTTCGCGACTTTTTGGCGCGGCCCGATTTTTCATTACCCGCCCATGCCAAACGCCGTCTGATACAGCGGAGCAACTTCTACCACTCCCCAGATTCTGCAGTTTTCACTACCCCTCCTCCTCCTCCTTACTCCGCGCCCCCCCCCCCCTTCCTTTCTCCCTACCTCCTACTCGTACTTCCTTCCTCCCTAAAGCTGGACCCACCCGTCATACAATCACCACCACCCCCCTACCCTTCACTCATTGTGGTATCCCCGCCGGTCCGGCCCAGGGTCACGTGACTGCGTTAGGCGCCATGATATCTGATGGAGGATCAGGCCGGGTGTGACTGATCACACTTCCCTCCCGGCCCCTGGGGGCACCGCGCTGGTCGGTACCCCGGGCCCCTGCCGCCGCCGTCCTGCCATCCGCACCAGTCTTGCCCACCCGCCAAGCACCCACCCAGACCCCATCTCGGGCTGGGGCGGGGGCATACTACACCCACCCCACCGCCCCAATCCTCTCCCTCACCGACAGCCGGGGCCTTGCCTGCCTGCCCAATACCCCCTGGCTAGGACCCCACATGTCTCCAAGGAATCTGTCTACCGACCCAAGCCGGACCCAAGCCGCGATAAATTTGCATTGGAGCGGAGCAAGAAATTGGCCATCGTTGAAATTCTGGCAGCAATCGACTGATGACGTAGACATTTGAAGAAAGCGACGTGTTAGGGACCACTCTGCGCACGCATTCCTCCACTGCGCATGCGCTTGTTCAAGTCGAGTCACTGTGAGACAGACGAAATAGTGGCAAATTCTTATAACATTTCATACAGTAATACGGGAAGATGTAGCCCAATGTAATAACTGCGCTTGAACAAGGCGAAACATGTTCAGAATAAAGCTAGAAGTTACTGGGCAAAATAGTTTTTTAAAGTTCACTTCACCACTAATTATGTTTCTGTCACCTATGATTTGGCTGTATTGCTTTATGGTAAAGGTGGATATGGCTTTTAATGAAAGAAGTTCTTTAATTTAAACGCGCAGGTAGGGCTTTATTGTAAAAGTAAAAGAAGTAGCCTCGTCTTAAATGCTGATAAGTCCAAATCCATGGTGTTTTATACTCCACAGAGGAAGGTAGAAATTCCGCACCGTTTTTGCCACAAAGTGTATCCGACATAGTGTCATAGCAACACTCAATGGTGAACCACCGATTATCTTAGACAAAATATATACCCCCAGTCTAGACAGTTTTGTAAAGTAAATGCAACATACTACTAATGACTAACTACCAGATTTTTTCGTAATTTGCGTAAGGGCTATATTTATAATCGGTTGGCGTAGACTACCTTACTACCGTAGATGCAGTGTTGTTTTCTTTACTTTATCTCGATACGTATTCTATTTTTGTAAACATCTGACGCTATATCGAATCAGTATTGATTGTATATCGCTAGTTTTGATAACGTCGCCAATGTATTACTGAATGGTGTGACGGGATTGTTTTTGTTTTATGAGAACTTTTTTTCTCATTGTTTTCCCTTCTTTGTTATTGTTTTGTTATTGTTTTCATTTCTACTTGTATTTGTTTAAGATCCAGTTAGGTACGAACTTGTAAATCACGCACCGTGCGTCATCCTCAAACACACAGACTGAATGTGCTCTAACCTGGGTGGCCCTCATGCCAGCGGCATATGTCTGTGAAGTCATATACTGTGAAGTCATATACTGTGAAGTCATATACTGTGAATTCATATGCTGTGTAGTCATATACTATGAAGTCATATACTGTGAAGCCATATACTGTGAAGTCATATACTGTGAAGCCATATACTGTGAATTCATATACTGTGAAGCCATATACTGTGAAGTCATATATTGTGAAGCCATATACTGTGAATTCCTATGCTGTGAAGTCATATACCGTGAAGTTATATACTGTGAAGCCATATACTGTGAAGTCATATACTGTGAAGTCATATACTGTGAATTCATATACTGTGTAGTCATATACTATGAAGTCATATACTGTGAAGTCATATAATGTGAAGTCATATACTGTGAAATGTATGAATAACGCCATGGCAAACCCTTTATCGTATTTATCACGATGAGACAAAATCTCCGGGGCATGGGGACATCCTTTGTCGAGACTGTAATAACCAGACCCATCGCGCCAACCCATCAACCATTTACGCCTCAAGTCGCGCATTTCTCAGGTGAGGCCAGTCCTCTGGTGAACAAGGCGCACGAGAGACAACCATTTATCTACTACCCCAATGATGAGGCGCCGTTCCCGTCTCTCAAATTCTTCCTACTCTGTTCTATGAGTGCTGTCACGCACGCTATATTCCCGAGATAAGGCCTCTCAGTGCACGACACAATCACCTCTCAGCAAGCACCTTTAGCATAGAAAAAACGCCGATCACGTTGCACGGAGCGAGTATTGAACTGTAGGATAACTGCCGTCGCTACGGCTCCATGTTTGGAGTCGATCTCCCGGTAGAGGGCGTTCCGTTACTGCTATGGTTCCTCTGCCCCAAGCGTGCAAGGAATTGATGTCCTATACTGCTTTTGCGCACACAAAGGCTGGGCAAAATAAGCTCTCATAGCAGGTGCCCGGACTCGGATTCGAAGCAAGGAATCTATTGATCGGAGGTTTAGTGCGCTAACCACCACACCAGGGAGGCACTCTCTATCTCTAGCAAAACTAGTTCAGATGAAGCCGTCAGAATTATATTTCATACTCCAAAATTAAGAATGACTGTAGCCGAATAGAAGCGCATACATCCGTAATTTGATATCATTAGCATCATCTACAACGCACACTGTGCTACCCATATCGTAACCCATCGTAGGCCTCTTGTTATTGTTAATTTAGGGCCATGAGATGAGATGTGAGGAACGAGCGCCGTCTACCGGAGAGTTTACTATATACATGTACAAGGATAACATTCTTTTGCGCATCTGCTGTGGTGCTCAGTATAACACGCATTCTTCCTCAGAACATCGGCACACCCACACACCTTTACGAGCCCCACTTTCACTTCCAACCGTGGGTCGCCAACTATTCCCGCGACACATCCCTCAGGTGTTGAAATAGTCCGTAGTCAAGGTATCCCACAATGCGATCAATCAACCGATCGTAAATACAGGTCTGTGATGAAGTCCCATCGACTGCGCGCGAGTTCTTCTAGAGTATCCTGAGATGTCCGCTTTCTGTGGGCAGTCGTCGTCCGTTATGCACCATGGGCATCAAGCTTTCCTTTCTTCCTTCCATTCACCCCATCACCTCCCATCCTCTCCTCCTCCCGCCCCGCCCAAACTTGCCCGCTTCACCTGGAGGAAAGTGTCCACTTGGGGGGTCACAGTTATGATCTCTCCGTTCTCCGTCGTCTCCACGACGAAGACTTGGGCAAACATAACGAGGCTGTGGTACTGAAGCACCGCTGGTAAAGTGCGAGTCTCTTTCTGTGGCGTAAAGGGTGCCAGATTTGACGACGGACGCCCAAGAGAGCGTTATCTTTTCGCGCGCAAATCTCCGATTGCAGACGACATATTGTTATATATATCTCGCGTTTATTACCTAGCGTCTAAGCTGATCGGTACGCATTTGGGGGGGGGGGGGCTACACGACTGGGTTCCAATATGGGAACGAACGTGGTTCCAAAGGTCTTCAGTTAGAACATGAGAATACATCATGCTATATTCAGACCTAGTAAATTTTATATCACGTTTGGCGGCGGTTTAGCGCCCTTCTGTCAACGCCACTCCCGTGAGCATGAATACTTAAAGGTAAGGTGGAGACTAATAAAACATTACAATTATATATTCTCTTCTGTCCGGCGCAGTTCTAGAGCCAGACAAGTTATTGCAAACCGATTGATGTCGCTTTGTCTTAGTTTTGCCAGACGTTGAGACACGAGTTCATACATTCATCGTCAATAAAGAGGAGTGAGTTGGTTATTCTCACCAGACTCTGATGTATCATGTATCGCCTGAACATGGGGCAGATTAATTCCTTTCCTTCAATGGAGAGCTCATCAGTGTGTTCTCGGGTGTTCATCTATTGTCATCAGTATTCCTTCGAGTTTGAAACTTGCATGTTTCGATTCCCCCAAGGTCCCCAGTGCTCTAGTTATTCCCAATAGTACCTCTATTCTCAGTGCCCGCCATGTTCCCAATACTGCCTGTGTTCTCAGTGCTCGCCATGTTCGCAATAATGCCTCTGTTCTCAGTGCTCGCCATATTCCCAATAATGACTGTGTTCTCAGTGCTCGCCATGTTCCCAATACTGTCCGTGTTCTCACTGCTTGCCATGTTCCCAATACTGCCTGTGTTCTCAGTGGTCACCATGTTCCCAATACTGTCCGTGTTCTCACTGCTTGCCATGTTCCCAATATTGACTGTGTTCTCGGGGCTCGCCATGTTCCCAATGCTGCTTGTGTTCTCAGTGCTCGCCATGTTCCCAATACTGTCTGTGTTCTCAATGTTCGCCATGTTCTCAATACTGCCTATGTTTTTTCCCCCTGAGGTCGCGATGTTCACAAAACACCCTTGTTCCAGTATTTCCCCTGTTTTCAATGCTCCTTAAATTCCAAATACTCCATTCGTTCTCAGTGTTCATTGTGATTCCCAGTGCGCCCTGTGGTTCCCAGTACCCCTATGGTTCACAGTGTTCAATGTGATTCATAGTGCCCCCTGTGGTTCCCAGTTCCCCCTATGGTTCCTAGTGTTTATTGTGATTCACAGTGCCCCCTGTGGTTCCCAATTCCCCTATGGTTCCCAGTGTTCATTGTGATTCCCAGTGCCCCCTGTGTTTCCCAGTTCCCCCTATGGTTCCTAGTGTTTATTGTGATTCACAGTGCCCCCTGTGGTTCCCAGTTCCCCCTATAGTTCCCAGTGTTCATTGTGATTCACAGTGCCCCCTGTGGTTCCCAGTGACCCCTATGGTTTCCAGTGCTCATGGTGATTCACAGTGCCCATTTGGTTCCCAGTTCCCCCTATGGTTCCCAGTGTTCATTGTGATTCACAGTTCCCCCTGTGGTTCCCAGTTTCCCCTATGGTAGGTAGGTAGGTAGGTAGTTTATTTTGTCAAAAGGCCTTCAGGCCCATGGGACATAACAATGAACGTATATACATTTGTCAACAAATAATAACATTTTCCGTGTTTTGAATTTACAGCTGCGCGCTGACACGTTTTTCTAGAGTGTGCACAAACATCGCTAATTTTCTTAGGGTAAACATATCTACACTTGACATCAACATAATAAAGTTCTCGTATGTTGGGGGATTCCAAAAAGCGTTGTCTATATATAAATGTCTGATATCCATAAACTTCGGGCAACACAATAACACGTGGTATTCATCTTCTATAACAAGGACATTTCTTACAGCACAGTGTTTACAAATTCTGTTTTCAAGTAATGTTCCATCACGGCGACCTAATTCAATAGAGAGATTATGAGCTGAACATCTAAAACGCGAAAGAGACTTTCTAAGTTTGGCAACATTTACTCTCAGTAAATATACTTCAAAGAAGAGTTGGTCCTTAAATGTACAAAACACACTAAGGCGACTTTGATCTCTAACCTTCATATGCCATTCTTCAATAAAACAGTTTTCTAATCTCTGGTTTAGCTCAGCAATAAATACACTTTCGTCATTAACTGATTGGTTAATCCATACATCATTAAAATCATATTTAGACAACAGAACTTTCACTGAGCTAGCCCAGGATGATCTACTTTGATTGTCAAATTCTTTAAGCATGTTATAACAGCTTTTGACATACCTACTATTTGGCATCCGTAATATCTTTAACCAGTACTTAATACACTTAACATTATAAATTTTTGCTAAGGGTAACCTGCCACATTCACCTAATGCGGCGGCGTCCGATGTTAACTTGGGTAGTCCCAATAATCTCTTACAAAATCTAACTTGGACTTTCTCGATTTCCTTATACTCTTGATAACCCCAGATTTCGGCTCCATACGTGAGAATTGGCACAATGATTCGATCAAATAGAGTAAATGCTGCTTTTATAGGTAGACCGTTAAGTTTCTTATCAAGCTTGTAGATAGAGGCCAATGCTCTGTTGGCTTGACCAGTCAGTGTAGAAACAGCTTTCGACCATCTAAGTGTGCTAGTCAATACCAACCCTAAATATTTATACGACGATACAACTTTCAACCGTTCACCATCGAAAAACCATCGCTCGTTTGCTTTAACTATTCCTCCTCTCCGAAATACCATCACTTGCGTTTTGTTCATGTTTACTTTTAAACTCCACTTCTTACAATATGCCTCTAACATATTTATCGTTTGCTGGAGACGTCCTACGGTATCCGCGCAGTTTGCTAAATCATCGGCAAACATGAGTGATATTATGTTTGGGGCATCGTTTATCCCCTATGGTTCCCAGTGTTCATTGTGATTCACAGTGCCCCCTGTGGTTCCCAGTGCCCCCTATGGTTTCCAGTGCTCCTGGTGATTCACAGTGCCCCTGTGGTTCCCAGTTCTCCCTATGGTTCCCAGTGCTCATGGTGATTCACAGTGCCCATTTGGTTCCCAGTTCCCCCTATGGTTCCCAGTGTTCATTGTGATTCACAGTTCCCCCTGTGGTTCCCAGTTTCCCCTATGGTTCCCAGTGTTCATTGTGATTCACAGTGCCCCCTGTGGTTCCCAGTGCCCCCTATGGTTTCCAGTGCTCCTGGTGATTCACAGTGCCCCTGTGGTTCCCAGTTCTCCCTATGGTTCCCAGTACTCATGGTGATTCACAGTGCCCCCTGTGGTTCCCAGGGCCCCCACCCCCTCAGCGTCTTCCTTAGCGATCCATAGGGTCGGTACCTGGCTGGTGACACGTGGAGCCGCCATCGGGAGATAATGACAGGTAAGAGGCGCACAAAATATGGACCAACCCCACCCCCCACCCGGCCCTCCACCTCCCTCCGCCTCCCTCCAGTTCCCACCCCCCACTTCACCTCCTCCCGCCATTGCCACCCGCTACCCATACCGCACGTGAGGCGTATTGAGTGTTACTCTCATGTCGATGGGCTTTATGGATTGTGGATAGGGTGCCGAACCCTTAGCGGAGTGTCTCCAAGACCAAGAGCCCGGGGGGGGGGGTGATATAAGAGGGGGTGGGGGTGGGGGTGGGGGCAGACACGCACACGAGGAAGATGCGTCTGAGAGATGGGCGGGAAGGGGCGAGGGCGAGGGGGGACGGGGGAGGGGGAGGGGGAGGCGGGGACGAGGGGATAGGGGGGACGGGTGAGGCGGAGGAAGAGGCGGTGGCGAGGGAAGAGGGGGGACGGGTGAGGGGCTGGGAGAGGCTTGGGCGAGGGGAGTGGGGGGACGGGTGAGGGGGAGGCGGGGGCGAGGAGGGAGAGAGAATGTGGGCGAGTGTTAGGTATTGCACGGCGGGGTGGAGGGAGAGAGGGATGACGGGACGGAGGTATATGCAAAGAAACCTGCATTATTTTTTCTAGGTGCAAGGGGTGAAGTGTGTGACGCCTCTACCCGCCCACCCCACCCCCTCCATCCCCCTCCCCCCTCCCTTTCCTCCTTCTTGCAATCGACACATTTATCGATAGCGCTCTGAGCACCCCGCCGTCTGTTGTCCCTCCCTGTTTATTGTTATTCCTTTCTCTTCCCTCTAGACTTTCATTTGGGCCCCTTCTCTCTTCCCTCCCCTCCCTATCACCCCTCATCTCTCCCGCCCGTACTCCTTCCTCCAGGATCGGCATCGGATAGAGGTGGGGGTGAAAAAAAGGGGTGAGTCCTGGTGAGAAATATGATTCATCAGAAAATACACCTGGAGGGGTAGAATTTAGGAATTGCGATGCCCAAGAAAAGGAAAAAAAACCAGCAATGCAAGTGTTTTGCCCCGAGTGGATGGCCACACTCGCTGGATTCTCACAGCACGCCACAGGGGGTCAGGGGTTCTCACAGCACGCCACAGGGGGTCAGGGGTTCTCACAGCACGCCACAGGGGGTCAGGGGTTCTCACAGCACGCCACAGGGGGTCAGGGGTTCTCACAGCACGCCACAGGGGGTCAGGGGTTCTGCGACAAGGATTCAATAGTCGTGTTGGAATGGTTGGCATCCATCCGTCATCGTAAGACGATGGAACTTATTTAATGGGATGTATTATATAGAGCGCGGCATTTACTCTGGTGACTGAATGAGCCTCTGAGTCTGAGGCCGCCGCCATCACCACCATGTCCTGTCGTTTGGTCGTGACCATTACCCGTCTGAAACTCGCGGTCAATTAAAAGTTATATCGTCGTCACCAAATCATGCAATATATTGCAATTTTCAATATCCAAATAGAAAGGAAGTGAAAAGAGATATAACTAACTGAGGTAAAAAGAGGACTAATATTCATGACGAAACAAAAGTCTGACTAATATTCATGACGAAACAGAAGTCTGACTAATATTCATGACGAAACAGAAGTCTAGATTCACTGAAGATTCATCAGAACTCTCGGAACGCTGAGAGTCCAGACAGAACTGTAGCATGACTGAGTGTCTAGACAGAGCTGTAGCAGGACTAAGAGTCCAGACAGAACGGTAGCAGGACTAAGAATCCAGACAACGGTAGCAGGACTAAGAGTCCAGACAGAGCTGTAGCAGGACTAAGAGTCCAGACAGAGCTGTAGCAGGACTAAGAGTCCAGACAGAACGGTAGCAGGACTAAGAGTCCAGACAGAACGGTAGCAGGACTAAGAGTCCAGACAGAACGGTAGCAGGACTAAGATTCCAGACAGAGCTGTAGCAGGACTAAGAGTCCAGACAGAACGGTAGCAGGACTGAGACTCGGACACAACACACTTGTACCTAAGGTGTGACAGACGTCACGAAAAGAGGGTTGGTCGACAGGCGGCAGGAATGATGTGGATCGTTTTTATAACACTCGGAGTCGGTTGGAAGCACTGAGACAACGATATAGGGCGATCAAGGATGTTGGTGGCTGGGAAGTGTAAGGACATGACACTGGCCTGTAGTGAGTGGCTAGTGGCCGAGCCACGGTGAGGCCGGCACAGAGAGAGAGAGAGAGAGAGAGAGGAAGGGAGGGGGAGGCAGGGTGCGAACCACAGAGGGCCTGAGAACTGGAACACCTGTCGCGCCGTCTAGCGGCCACTTTGAAGAACTCGAGAGGTGCGTGACAAAACTATCACGTGACGTTAAGGGTGTGTGTGTGTGAGAGAGAGACACAGGAGAGGGGGGAGGCGGTGCCAGTGGGTGCCGCGAGGTAGGTGGTGAGGAGGACGGGGTGGGTCGGGTCGTGGGCCTCACCCAGGGTAAGGAGCGGAGCCGTCGACCCAGACAAGTGCTGCAATAGAAATGAGGAGCAATGCTTAGCAGGCAGAACACAGATAGTTTGCTGCTACTGTTGGTTTGGTTTACCAGTGAATAGGCATTGAAGAACAGATTGACAGGGGTGTGGTTACATGGTAACGACGGGGGGTGAGGGGGCGTGGTTATTCAAGGTCAGGGGATGTTTATTTATTTGCACATTATTTTGACTTATAATTCGTAAAATTGTATATCATTGGTTACAGATTTATATAAATTGCAATTAACGAAATGTTTCCGCATTTGGTATAAACACGTGAAATTTAACAAACATCTACATTTATATACCGTTGCGCAAAACGAATGCTTCAAAACTGACAAAGAAACCATTGTCCATTTACCGCTTGCATAGTTCCACTGTCCGCTTAGGTTATAGGTAAAACATCCCAAACGGAAAACCATATCCATAAGCACAAACTGCATGTCTTGTGATCTGAGAAGAGAGCAAAGAAAACTAAATGCGACTTTCAGTCTCTA